>JADWQK010000242.1:600000-813540 GCA_017933935.1 Sesamia nonagrioides | reverse complement strand
GCGCCACACACCACAGTTTCGAACTCGACAACTAAAGAGCATGTTCCGAATGAAAATTAGATAGGTAACAAGTTGTCCTTTGAATCATTATAACATTGTATGGGAGACTAACGCATGGCATGTCAATAAAAAGACTATGTCGTACCTCAGGATCAATATATCCCTATACAAAAATTCCATCAAAATTAAATTTAGTGTTGTCAGACGCACAGACACATAATTATCATCATCCCAGCGTTAATCCCAGTCGCATCCGAAGCCTTGTCAGCTTTGGAGTCTGGGGTCCGCTTTACCAGTCCAACTGCTGATATGGCTAAACTTCAAGATTTTCCGTGAAGCGACTGCCGTCTGACCTCCACAACCCGAAGGCGACATCGAAGCATTGCAGTTAGACCAATTGTTGGACTTTTGAGGGCTCCAACAACCCGTAACGACTGCCACTAGATGTACGTATGGCAACCGGGACCAACGGTTTAACGTGCTTTCCGAGGCACGACCAGACCAGTCCAAGTATTCATATTCATGCATACAAGTACTTGCACTGTGCGGGGTTCGAACCCGCGCTACCTTGCGCAGCGGCCGCGTCCGCTACCGCTACGCCACGGAGGCTGTCTGTTATCCGGAAAAACTGAACGTTCTTTATTATATTTTGTACAATATTGAAATTCAATCTATACTAATATATAAGGCTGAAGAGTTTGTTTGTTTCTATGTTTGTTTGTTTGAACGCGCTAATCTCGGAATCAACTGGTCCGATTTGAAAAATTCTACAGAAAGGCTTTAGGCTGTATAACATCACGCTGCGACCAATAGTAGCGGAGCATAACTAACTCTACGCGAAAGAAGTCGCTGGCAGCCGCTAATTTTAAATATGTCAGTTTAGTAATACATCAATAAAAAAATTAAATAATTAAAAAGAAGAAATATTAATAAATTGAATAAGGCACTGAGTAATTCAATGAATAAATTCATAAATTAACGAGCAAGTTAAGCCGCGTCATGCCAAATAAAAAGAAAAAAAAACCAGCAAGTCGGAATCTTATAATTATAGCTCTAACTTTATATGAAAGGGCCACTTGATAGCTATAACAGCTAAAGTGACAGAGTAAAGTGTCGCGACATCGAAGAGCTGAAACATTCACATTTACAATTCAAAGAGCCGGAACAATGGCCTTCTGTTTGATGGTCTCACTGGCTTGAATAAGGGCTATTCTAGTCTAGGTCAAGTCTCGATAGATGCAAAAATAAAATGGAAGGAAAAAAACGCACTTAACTTAAAATTAGTTTAGTTTGTGAACATGAGACTGTGCCCCAAATTATGTCCTATTGAACATCAAAACTACAAAAGACTGTGCTTTATATATCTTATATATATCTTAACATGCCATGTTGAGATTTTAGGCACAGTCTTTTTATTAGCTCCACTTGTATGTTTGCTTGCTTGCTTGTTTGTTTTGTGATTAATTTATATTTAGATTTCGAAGTCAAAATAATAATGACGGGATTCTCGTGAAAGCTGAAAAAGAGAAACAAATTAAACTTCTCGGTATGGCACACTTTTTCGTTTCTTTTTTCACGTGCTTTTTATTAGCTTCACTTGTATGTCTGCTTGCTTGCTTGTTTGTTTGTTTGTTTGTCCGTCTCTAACTCTTTGGACTACGAGTGAGTTGCTCATTACTGTAAAATGTCCCACCGTTTTCACATTGCCTGTTTTTTTTTTAAGAATATCTAACAAAGCAGAAATTAAATATAGTTTAAAAAACTAAAAAACATGCTTTTTAAAAATATCAAACTAAAAAGTTAAAAATGTTTTTTTAAAAAGCGTGAGGCGCTTTATATACAAAAATTATGGCACAAAGCGCCTCACGCTTTTTTAAAAAGTATTTTTAACTTTCTAGTTTGATATTTTTTAAAAGCATGTTTTTTAGTTTTTTAAACTATATTTATTTTGATGTTCAATGGGACACAATTTGGGGCACAGTCTCATGTTCACAAACTGAAGTAATTTTAAGTTAAGTGCGTCTTTTTCTTTCTATTTCATTAAGAAAATAATAAAAGAGTGTAATCCTGTCAAATGAAGATACTCCATAGACAGTTTACACCCGGTTATAAACATAGCGACCAAAAATACCTACGTGAGTTTACGTCAGAAACGGACTAATTTGACAGTTCTAAAGTAACATTTTATCTTCTGTCCTTTTCTGAATGAAATAGAAAGGAAAAAATGCACTGAACTTAAATTTAATTTGGTTTGTGAACAAGAGAATCGGGGCCAATTTGGGGCACAGCCTTATGTAGTTTTTATGTTCAAAATTACATAATTTGGCGCACAGTCTTATATAGTTTTTATGTTCAAAAGAACATAATTCCGGGCATAGTCTTATGTAGTTTTAATGTTCAAAAGGACATATTTCGGGGCAGTCTTATATACTTTAGATGTACAAAAGGATGTTATTTGTGGCACAGTCTTATGTGTTTTTATGTCACTTGAAACACACGAGCTCGAGCACAGTCTCGTGTAGTTTTGATATTCAAAAGGACTTAATTCGGGGCACAGTCTTGTGTAGTTTTGACATTAAAACCACATAATTCGGGGCATAGTCATATATACTTTTGATGTTCAAAAGAACATAATTTAGGGCAGAGTCTTATGAAACGTCATAACTACATAATAATGTGCCACTTATGCAGTTTTACTTAATATACACACAAATATACTCAAGCAGAATTAATTTTATTAAGAATTAATATTATCATACGAGCGAGAGTAACCGACATAGCCCGAAGAATTGCAACACTAAAGTGGCAGTGGGCTGGACACATTGCCCATAGGACCGATGCCCGATGTGGCCGACGAGTTCTCGAGTGGCGACCACGCACCGTAAGACTGCGTGGGTAGACCCCCAACAAGGTGGACCGACGACCTGTTGAAGGTCGCGAGAAACCATGCGGGAGGCGCAGGACCGGTCGTCGTGGAGAACCTTGGGGAGGACTATTTCCAGCAGTGGACGTCTTTCGGCTGAAATTATGATGATGGTTATCAGATACTTCGTCTGTGATCGATAAAGTAGCCTACATCCTTCTCCAGATAATGGCCTAGGTACTCATTTGCCATCCAAATCCGATCACTCGTTTAAGCGTAATTCTTAAGTTTCTAATTTTCTGAGTAACTTTCTTTTTTTCTTCTTTCATAAAAGCCTTCTCATGACAAAAATTAATAACAAAAAAACCGGCCAAATGCGAGTCGGACTCGCACACCGAGGGTTCCGCCGTACAAACGTAGCGGTTTACAATTTATGACGTACTAGCTTTCCGCCAGCGGCTTCGCCCGCATGGAGTTCGGTTATATCGCGCTGTTTAAATTCCCCTCGGGAACATCAAATTTTTCCGGGATAAAAGGTAGCCTAAGTTCTTTCTCAGGGTCTAAAGATTGTCTGTGCCAAACTTCATCAAAATCGGTTGAGAGGTTTAGGCGGGAAAGCGTAACAGACAGACAGAGTTATTTTCGCATTTATAATACTAGCATTGATTTAGAATTTTCACAGTTTAGAGGCAATTAGATTTAAGAAGTGTTTGATATGAATTTCAACTTTAATATCTCTACGCGTTCATGTGAAAAAGGGTAGGTAGTAAGTTTATAATTATTAAAAAAATATTTCATGTCATGTAAGCAAAAATAATATTTTAATATTTTATGTAACTTCAAATTTATCATTTTCACAATTTTTCCTTTATCTGTCTGTACTATAATATAACCTTGCTTCGTGGCGAATTTCAAGATTTTGAGTTCACGGGAAGTACCTTGTAGGCAAAGAGATTTAAGATATATAGAGGTGTCAAAATGGCATAGAAAAACTGTGATCCCATGGCTCAGTTTCCGCCATCTAGTACAATATAGCAAAATTAGATCGACAATTGGAGACATCAAATAGTAAAAATGAAATAAGTTTATATAAAATATATTCAGCTATTGCCCGGTAGGTGGCCAGTGTGGTCTATGTTGCCACATCCGATTTAATACCCTAGTATAGTTCAAATCGGGTAAATAAATATTGAAAAGTAAACAAATTAAGTGAAACTTGTCTTGTACAAACAAAAACTGTTTTAGAATTTTATTTGCTACTATTCATTTACCGTGACACCGTCTATTGGCATTTTAGATGTTTTATGCTTACGAATTATTTTAACGCTCAGTTTATTGCGATTTTTGAGTGTAATAGACCTTTTAGGCCATAAAGCGCATTTTGTTTTACAATTTTCGTTTGCATTTCGTTTTTAGCAAAATTATTCTTTTTACACGTTTGTTTGCAAATATTTTTAAATGGCAATGCAAAAAACTGTGGTAGGGTTTGTATCATTTCGATATAAAGTTATCGATAATATTCAAAGAAGTTACTACGTCGATGTTTTGTCGCATTATGATAGCTTGAAACAAAAAATTAGGAAGCAGAATAATTATGGGTAATTTTAAGTTTACAAGTTTCTTATTTATATAATTATTTTAATATAATAGGCGTTAAAGTTTAAAATTGCCGATTAGTACTGAAAATCTAAATAATTGCTTATTTTTTAATTTTTAAATAATTTATTTCTATTCAACATATAGGAAGGTCGTTTATGCCTTTGTGATAGAACTCTGAGGATCTAGACTGCACAAACTGTGTGGAAGCAGAACTGCCTCCTGGGAAGAAAACTTCTTGTCACGTAGATAATTGTCCAAATCACGACAAAAATGGTAGTCTGCTGGAGCAAGACCTTTACCAGATACGTACGCCATTATCTTTAAAAACGGCAAAAATATCACGGTTATTGTATGGGAGCCCGCCTTCAGTATTTATTTTATTTTAATTATTTATTTGTAATTTGAATATATAACCAAATATTCCGTGAACATTTTAAGCGTCTATCTGTTTCCGTTATTAATATGGAGCAAAAAACGGCAAAAATTCACGTTTGTTATATGGGAGCCCCCTTAAATATTTTATTATTTTTATTCTTAGTACTTGTCGTTATAGCGGCAACAGAAATACTAACACAATCTCTGGAAATTAAAACTGTCTCGCTATTACGGTTTATGAGATACAGCCTGGTGACAGACGGACAGACGAACAGAGAAGTCTCATGAATAGGGTTCGTTTTACCTTTTAGGTACGGAATCCTCAAAATCACAAAGTAGCTCGCAATCATTGTACTACATATACGTACCTACATATTTATGAATATATTTCATTATAAATAAGTTATGTAATCTATGTACTTATTCACTTAACCGTAAATTTTATTCCAATTTTTACGATTAAGTAGAAAAGTACTGAAATTAATAACTTACTATTTCATTTCTAATACAAGGTACCGATTCTTTTTTTTTTAAATTTGATCGACAAGTCTTTCCAAAGTAGATAACTTCTCTTTTAAAATGCATTGAGCATAATTTCGACGAATAAGACGGAAGCCAATTTTCTTCTCTACGGTCTATCTGGACAAACCGTATCCACTTTTTCCCTACAACATTATTTTTATTCGGAAACCAAAAATAACAAAAACCTAGATAAAAATAGTAATTGTTCATTCAATTTTGTTTATTAATATGATATGATTCTGTTTAAATAGAGTTAATAATAAATAAACTTGAAATATAGTAATATTTTAAGTTTATTTAAGTAGCTATATTTTAAATGTCAATAAAATACAACAAAATGTATTCATCTTAATAAGTATTATCGATAACTAAATCGATAAACAACATTACTACATCTTTACAAGAAAATAGTAAAACTACTCAACAATAGAGGGCGCTTATTACAATAATGGAAAATTTTCTAGAACTATTTAAGATTTTTTTTTTAAATTTGAATTGCAGACGAAATATAAACAATTCATAGAAAAACATTCCGAAGTTAGGTCCAGTCGTTTTACTATAACGAGATGTACAGTAACACAAAGCGCAACATGGCATATTTCCTTAGAAAATGTTTATTCTTGATGGATACAAATTACGTCCTGACGCGCAGACTAGACTGAGCGACTTTTAACCAAGTCGATAAAAGTATTGGCTTACGATTTTGTTCGTGATGTCCTGTCTATTATAAATATAATTTTAATGTCTTTGCTTGTAGGTTTTGATTCCCTAGTGCGTGACGGAAATTCGTCTAAGGTGTCGGTATAAACTGCTGTATCTTTTGAACGCTTTAACTTAGAAGTTTGATTTTTTTTCTGCTTAAAGGGACAATAGACCTAGGTATTTGGTATAAATTTCAATTTGATATGAAATTTCAAGATTCTGAGTTTACGGGAAGTATCCTGTAGGTTTTGATTCCTTTGCGAGTGTCGAAAATTTGTTGAAAATATCGACATATCGGCTGTATCTTTTGATTGGCTTGGCTTAGAAGTTTGATATTTTCACAGCTTAAAGGGACAATAGACCTAGGTATTTGTTATAAATTTCAATTTGATAACTTTATTCGTTCGTGAGAAATAAGGTAGTAAGTTCCATTTTATTAAAATATGTTTATTATATTATATAAATAAAAAAATGTGATTTTCGCAATTTTTCCTATATTTGCATTATATGACAATCCTTCATGCCAAATTTCAAGATTCTGAGTTTACGGGAAGTATCCTGTAGGTTTTGATTCCTTTGCGAGTGTCGAAAATTTGTTGAAAATATCGACATATCAGCTGTATCTTTTGATTGGCTTGGCTTAGAAGTTTGATATTTTCACAGCTTAAAGGGACAATAGACCTAGGTATTTGGTATAAATTTCAATTTGATAACTTTATTCGTTCGTGAGAAATAAGGTAGTAAGTTCCATTTTATTAAAATATGTTTATTATATTATATAACTAAAAACATGTGATTTTCGCAATTTTTCCTATATTTGCATTATATGACAATCCTTCATGCCAAATTTCAAGATTCTGAGTTTACGGGAAGTATTCTGTAGGTTTTGATTCCTTTGCGAGTGTCAAAAATTTGTTGAAAATATCGACATATCGGCTGTATCTTTTGATTGGCTTGGCTTAGAAGTTTGATATTTTCACAGCTTAAAGGGACAATAGATCTAGGTATTTGGTATAAACTTCAATTTGATAACTTTAGTCGTTCGTGAGAAATAAGGTAGTAAGTTCCATTTTATTTAAATATGTTTATTATATTATATAACTAAAAAAATGTGATTTTCGCAATTTTTCCTATATTTGCATTATATGACAATGCTTCATGCCAATTTTCAAGATTCTGAGTTTACGGGAAGTATCCCGTAGGTTTTGATTCCTTTGCGAGTGTCGAAAATTTGTTGAAAATGTCGACATAATCGGCTGTCTTCTGATTGGCTTGGCTTAGAAGTTTGATATTTTCATAGCTTAAAGGGACAATAGACCCGAGTATTTGATGTGAATTTCAGCTTGATACGTCCACGCGTTCTTGAGATAAAGGGTCTTGACAGACAGACAGACAGACAGACAGACGGACAACAAAGTGATCCTATAAGGGTTCCGTTTTTTTCCTTTTGAGGTACGGAACCCTAAAAACAATGAATTAGCGAAACCGTTCCATCCGTTAATGCGTGATGCGATAACCAAGGCAAAAATAGACATGATTTTTATGCAGATTAAAAGGTAAACCAACAAAGTTACATAAAGTTTCTAACATTAATTAACAGTTTAATTTTTAATCTACATAAAAATTATTCTCTCTTTGCCTTGCTTTCAATATTTATGTAACATTGTTCTGGGTTATGCATATTCCCTTACAAACACCTTATGCAAATGAACCTGTCTAAAACAAAAAGAATGTCAGATTTGACCGCAACAACCCAATCGGGCGTCAAGTGCAAAATAATTGAAAAACTGTGACAGCGATCATCATTAACAATTTTACGAAGCTCACTAAAATTCTGAGAGCTTAAAATCAATTTGTTACACGGCTTTATTTCATTGACATAAGAGCTAAATTCTCCTGGCAGTATTTCAAGAATTTGATGTGGACAAAATTGTTATTACACTCCTAAAATTGCATGTCAAGCTAAACCAAACCTTACACTTAGAATTATAAAGGTTATGTCGAGTTTTTAGGATGACAACACTTAACAAGTTATGGTCAATTTTTTAGCCAATGATTGTTTAACCATTGAGGCACAACTAATTAAAAAGTAAACGGTCAAAAGTATTTAGTCAACCTTTTGCAACGCGAAATTTTACACACTTAAGTAAATCTTCGAATAAGACCGTTAGGGTAGGCACTCATTGAATCGGCCGCAACGGTGTGCAAAGAGCGAAGAATTGGTGTGTCATCCCGTTATAATCAATCAGTGAATTAACTTACAGCTTCTGAAAGACAGATCTACTTTCAGATCAGTAAATCTGCTGTTACGTCGTTTTGATTGACTAGACGAAAAGAAAAGAAAATAATCTAATCTGATCAAACAAGACGCATATTACCCACAAAAAAGCAATATTTGTTCAGTCAATTTAAGCGAAAAATAGGAACATAGTAAATCTTCGTATATAATGTTGGTTTGATTGTTTATATCGCCAAATATTAAGTCTCGTCTCGAAAATCGATAACGGATTTGTGCAAAAAAGAGGCAAAAATATTTTTTAATCATTATACAGCCGGTAAATTGTATTACAATTATTACATTTCATTAGGTAAGTTGTATTTTAAAAATTGAAAATTTTGTACATATGTACAAAATTTTCAATTATCTATAATTGTTTTTCTTAATTATTTTTATTAAGAAATACCGTTTTTGAAACTTGAAGAAGTTGCAATCTTCATTATAGAGAAGAATCTGCCAGAGCTGTCTTCTTTTAGTGTTCTATACATCTGCTTAAACTATGGTTACTTAGCAGTTCTCTTAGATGATGATTAAAATCTATATAGATTGTAATGTAAGTTATTACGATTGACGACAAAGAGAAAAATCTCCTTAATACACGTGTTATTTTACGTTAACCAAAAATATTACCAAAAGACTGTTACAGAAATGAATCCACATAGTTGCAACTACATACTCAGTTATTAATACGACTCCACATTTTGACGACAACAAGCCTCATTGCACGCGAAAATTCGAAGCACAGATAGCTCTGAAACCCAGCGAGCAAAACAAGTCGCTCAAAAATTTATACATACAAAATGGCTGACAAGATTACGGTGTTCCAACGTAATGTGTACAGACCTTTACAAAAAAAAAACCGGCCAAATGCGAGTCGGACTCGCACACCGAGGGTTCCGCCACAGTAGACAGAGAACAGTAGATTATCTAAGGCCGCCCGCAGAGCTATTTGCCTACTCTTGCGTTGAACCCTAGGGTTGTCACTTTGATCTAAATTTATAGAATAAAAAGCATATTATGATTGAATATTTTACCAATTTATAAATTTAGTAAAAATAAAAAGCCCTTATTCACATAACATTTATTATATTAAGTTACAAATTTGATACCGACAATTTTTTTAAGACTAGATACTTAAGTGTAACACTAAATTATATTCTAAAGCTCGTAAATAATGATAAATTTTAAGTGATGTGTGATATGGGAAATCGAAATAACTGGTTCTTATCAGAGAAGATTGTAAGTGATGAGTACTTAAATGTAACACTAACACAATAATATTCACAAGCTAATAACTAATGCTTAAATGATATAAAACATGAGAACGTAAACAATAAATATGTAGTTCTTATGAAAAAGTAGACATTAGTAAAGCTAAGATTATGTATGGGTAGCGAACATTTAACAAATGATACCTTACTTTAATAAAACCGCAAAACCTTTTTAGCCTCATTAGTTTCTGAGGTACAATTATAATGATTGTTTATATGGGTACTGTGTAATGTTTGTTTATATAATCGGATAGCAACAGCTAGCTCAAATGCAACAAAGGCGCCGCTCGCTTACTCGCTATTAAGAGCACCTCGCGTTGCTGTTGCCGACGCGCGCGTCGGAGGGATTAAAGGTTATAATGTTATAAATAAAATTTTACGCAACCCTAAGCGTTAGTCGGTCACATTTTACTATAATTTTATTAACTTAATATTATGATTAAGACGCCATATTTGGATCAAACAACACATAAGACAATAGAAAAAAATAATAGTAATTTGCAATATTGATTATTGTGAAATTGTCCTTATTACACTATACTCGACAAATAAGTTTACTTAAACGATATTTCGTACTCAATCCTCTGTTTTATAGTAAAACTGGGCTTCTTAAATAAACTTAACTTTAAACATAGTAGTCAGGAAGTAAATCTGGGAATACAATTATATGGAAAAATGCGACTCGGGTACGCTCTTAATAAAGCAAATAAACTGTGAAACAAACAATACATATATCACATTTTCTAATAAGATTTAAGTTGTACTTACATTTCTGGTTCAGTAGGAAGTATGAAGAATGATAAGTCCGGATTTGCGAAATCATTATTGAGGCACCCGAAAACACTACAATATTTTTTTCCCCCTTTTGAAGTCATGATACTCGTAATAATTTATATTATGGTAAGTGGCCGGCGAGAATTGACGAACGCGAGCGGTCATGTAATTTACGCGCGTGCTCACAGTCACGCGGCACAGCCCGTATTGCCGCCATCCTATACCATCCTATATTATGCCAGCATGTGCGTGAAATCGCGTACCGACACGGCGCTCGGCGCGCACGCATACATTCAAACCGAGAGCGGCTCGTTTATATGAAGATGTTTTACTGTTCTCTGTCTATTGTGGTTCCGCCTTACAAACGTAGCGGTTTACAATTTATGACGTACTAGCTTTCCGCCAACGGCTTCGCCCGCGTGGAGTTCGGTTATATCGCGCTGTTTAAATTCCTCTCGGGAACATCAAATTTTTCCGGGATAAAAGGTAGCCTATGTTCTTTCTCAAGGTCTAAAGATTATCTGTGCCAAACTTCATGAAAATCGGTTGAGAGGTTTAGGCGGGAAAGCGTAACAGACAGACAGAGTTACTTTCGCATTTATAATACTAGCATTGATTTAGAATTTTTCACAGTTTCGAGGCAATTAGATTTAAGAAGTGTTTGATATGAATTTCAACTTTAATATCTCTACGCGTTCATGTGAAAAAGGGTAGGTAGTAAGTTTATAATTATTAAAAAAATATTTTATGTCATGTAAGCAAAAATAATATTATAATATTTTATGTAACTTCAAATTTATTATTTTCACAATTTTTCCTTTATCTGTCTGTACTATAGTATAACGTTGCTTCGTGCCGAATTTCAAGATTCTGAGTTCACGGGAAGTACCTTGTAGGTTTTGATTCCCTAGCGTGTGACGGAAATTCGTCTAAGGTGTCGGTATAAACTGCTGTATCTTTTGATCGCTTTAACTTAGAAGTTTGATTTTTTCACTGCTTAAAGGGACAATAGACTTAGGTATTTGGTATAAATTTCAATTTGATACCTTTATTCGTTCGTGAGAAATAAGGTAGTAAGTTTCATTTTATTAAAATATGTTTATTATATTATATAACTAAAAAAATGTAATTTTCGCAATTTTTCCTATATTTGCATTATATGACAATCCTTCGTGCCAAATTTCAAGATTCTGAGTTTACGGGAAGTATCCTGTAGGTTTTGATTCCTTTGAGAGTGTCGAAAATTTGTTGAAAATATCGACATATCGGCTGTATCTTTTGATTGGCTTGGCTTAGAAGTTTGATATTTTCACAGCTTAAAGAGACAATAGACCTAGGTATGTGGCATAAATTTCAATTTCATAACTTTATTCGTTCGTGAGAAATAAGGTAGTAAGTTCCATTTTATTAAAATATATTTATTATATTATATAACTAAAAAAAATGTGATTTTCGCAATTTTTCCTATATTTGCATTATATGACAATCCTTCATGCCAAATTTCAAGATTCTGAGTTTACGGGAAGTATCCTGTAGGTTTTGATTCCTTGCGAGTGTCGAAAATTTGTTGAAAATATCGACATATCGGCTGTATCTTTTGATTGGCTTGGCTTAGAAGTTTGATATTTTCACAGCTTAAAGGGACAATAGACCCAAGTATTTCATGTGAATTTCAGCTTAATACGTCCACGCGTTCTTGAGATAAAGGGTCTTGACAGACAGACAGACAGACAGACAGACGGACAACAAAGTGATCCTATAAGGGTTCCGTTTTTTCCTTTTGAGGTACGGAACCCTAAAAATGGTTGAGAAGAAATTAATCAAAAGTTCGTGTATACTTATCATGTATTTACATAAAAACTTATGATTAGAAAGCGATGAATAATTGATATATTTATCTAAAAATGGTAAGCGTTAAAAGTTTTTACCCTAACCTTTGGATGCAATACTAAGTAATAATAGTCAGCCTATAATGTTCTCACTCCTGGAACAGAGGCCTCCTCTCGGTGAGAGGGGGTGGGCCGTAATATACCAAGCGGTCACATGTCTTCGAAGTTTTACCTCTAGAACATGACGGTTTCCTCACGATGTTACGATTTTACGGTGTTTTGTTGTTTATGTTTTTTTTTAATATTATAGACTAGTGCTTGACTGCAATCCCGCCTGATGGTAGCTATGATGCAATCGTCGTTCCGACTTCACTAAACTTACGTATGTCAGACTACTGCGTAGAGAACAAATACCATATAAATCTAGTCAATATCCCAGTATTGACTAGCCAAAGTAATTAAACGAAGCTATGATGAAATTCAACAGTGAGTTCGAATGGCCGCCGAAACACAGACAATTTTGTGTTAGCTCCTGTAGTATGTCTACATTCGTTCTAAAATTACGTACGTATAAGGGGTGTGCGCTGCGGAAACAGGAGGTTCGTGTGTGGTTACAAAACACGCGATGTATGTACTTATTTGTGAAACAGGCAGAACACGCAATTTTGGAGTCAAAATTCCTCTAGCCTCTATGTGCTTTCAAAGGCGATAGAACGTAAAAAAACGGCAAGAAAAAAGAGGTAGACATATGCATTCATATGATTTAATGTTGGAGAAAATGAGATAGGAAGCATTATACAGTGTTTCTTATCCACTTGCTCGATTTGAATTGAAGTGATTTTTTTTTTAATAATTATAAACTAGTGCTTAACTGCAATCCCGCCTGATGGTAAGCAGTGATGCAATCATTGATGGTAAAGCGCACTAGTTTATTATTCACTTAAAAAACTTAGGAATAGGACAGATGACGGCAGTTGAGCGAGGTGATGCAATGTTAAACCCAAGACCAACACGACCAATGATGTTGCACCAGAGGGAGATTGATCTGGAGACTCTCCACGACCAAACTCCCGACACAACAACCTTTGGTGCATCGTACCCGGCACACATGGCAACACAACTGATCAGACCCGTCCTCCATACGGCTTCACCAGACATCATGCCGGAACACGACGAATCGCTTGGCGGCAAGACCTCATCTGGTGGGTGGTAACTTTTGCCGGCAGCCGATCTTATGGCCTACCACCTAGGTAGTATGTCATACCTGTTATAGGTATTTCTAACGTTTAGACACGTTTACAAATTTACGCATATAGGAGAGAGGGCGCCTAGTACGGGCAGCGACTTAAGGTCGTACCCTCACCAAATGACCTCGAGCATTTGCTCCCTCTTCACCGCGCCCCACCTCTACAATACTTCGCAAAATATTACTAGCGCCGTCTGGCGGACGAAGTACTTACAAATACGAGTTAAATTCATAGACCACAGAAGTAACAGACATGGCACTTTTATTTTTGTTTATTGGTGCGCCCAAATACTTTTGGTTATTATGTACTCAAACAAATGTTGACGATACTTCATAATAAAAATTCTGCGGTGTTTATTTTTAACCGACTTCAGAAAAAGGTGGTTCTCAGTTCGATTTATTGTCGCTGATAACTTTATGGTTAATGAACCTATTTAGACCATTCTTTTTTTATTTGAAGGGATATGCTGCCTATATAATCCCATTGTTACCACGTCAGTGTCGATAATGGAAATTCTGAGAAATTTAGGCCAATTATCGAAAATTGTAGGCACGCTTCGGGTGACAACTTGATACTCGTGTTTATATCGGATGATACTATAAAACCGTGAAGATTTGGGCCTGACCTGATGATGGAGATGACAGAATATCAAGGGAATCCACATCGGAAGCAACTGTCACGTGTTTGGGCTTATTTAATGTGTATTGATTAGACCTTTATAACTAAATATGTTAAGACTGTAACTTCAGGGTTGGAAGTTAGTTTTGTAGATTGAAAGTTAGCTAAGTCAGATGGACAAAGGGATAGAAAAATAATATAATAAAGTTTAATTTATCATTATTTATTATTTTAAGGGAAAACGTAATCAGGGTCAAATAAATTTCTGCAGAACTGACACATTTAAAAAAAAAATCATGTTTTTTTTTGGGACCAGGCAAGACTGTGAAATTATATTATTAACTTCCGAAATTAGTTATTTTTCACTTTGTAGTGGTTTTTGAAGTCGGTTGTTTTTTGTAAAAAGTTTTTATTTTTATGTTTGTTTGCGGATAACTTCGCCTAAAATTTGGTATTTCGATGAATTTTTGGGTATTTCGACATGGGTGTCGTGATAGGGGTTTTTGGGAGTGCAGATCACGAATATGACGTAATTTTTGAAATCCAAGATGGCTGACACCAATTTTATGATATTTTGACATGGGTGTCGTGAAAGGGGTTTTTGTGGGTGCTAATCACGAAAATGACGTCATTTTGGAAATCCAAGATGGCCGACACCAATTTTATGATATTTTGACATGGGTGTCGTGAAAGCGGTTTTTGTGGGTGCTAATCACGAAAATGACGTCATTTTGGAAATCCAAGATGGGTGACACCAATTTTATGATATTTTGACATGGATGTCGTGACGGGGGTTTTCGGGGGTGCAGATCACGAAAATGACGTCATTTTTGAAATCCAAGATGGCTGACACCAATTTTATGATATTTTGACATGGGTGTCGTGACGGAGGTTTTCGGGGGTGCAGATCACGAAAATGACGTCATTATTGAAATCCAAGATGGTTGACACCAATTTTATGATATTTTGACATGGGTGTCGTGACGGGGGTTTTCGGGGGTGCAGATCACGAAAATGACGTCATTTTTGAAATCCAAGATGGCTGACACTAATTTTATGTTATTTTGACATGGGTGTCGTGAAAGGGGTTTTCGCGGGTGCTAATCACGAAAATGACGTCATTTTTGAAATCCAAGGTGGCCGAAATTATATTTCATGATATTTTGACTTTGGTATCGTGACGGGTTTTCGGGGCGCTGATCACGAAAATGACGTCAATTATAAGCTGTGGCATAGCTTCTATTTCTTTATCAAAGTCAAAAATAAAACATCAAATAGGTATAGTTTAGTCGCTAAATCGCCACCATTTTTCGCACTCCTTCAATGACGTCACTGGTAAAAAATAAATAAATAAATAAACTACAAAAAAGAAAATACATACTTATACAAATGTATACGTTAATTAGCAAAATAAAAAAAAATACTATGTCATAAATAACTAATAAAAAATTTCCTACTAACTACATACTGCGGAACTCGGTGTGCACACCTTTGCGATTTACCCAGCAGCCACGCGCAGGATTGCGTTTTTTATCTGCATTTTCATGCACATCTGCAGCCCTGCGCGTGAGCGCAGATTCAATGTATAGTACCATGCGTTTCTCCATACAAAATTTTGTGAGCGTATTGAGTAGGTCTGAGAATCGGCCAACATCTGTTTTTCATCCCCCTAAATGTTAGGGGTAGTCCACCCCTATTTGTTTTTTTTATTTTTACACAACATTTTTAGTTTCTATTTTTTTACAACATACAAAAATACATACAATCCTAAATTTTCACACTTCTACGATCAAGCCTTCAAAAGTGATCAATCGTCATTTAATTAGTTATATTCCCATGGGAAATCTAAAAAACGCGATATAACCCAATTCCACGCGGGCGAAGCCGCGGGCGGAAAGCTAGTACTAATATGCCATACCCTTGGTATGTATATACCCTTTTTGTTACACGTTGTATAAAGCTGAAGAGTTTGTTTGTTTGAACGCGCTAATCTCAGGAACTACTGGTCCGATTTGAAAAATTCTTTTTGCGTTGGATAGCTCATTAATCCAGAAAGGCTTAAGGCTATAAAACATCACGCTGCGACTAATAGGAGCAGAGCATTACTAACTCAACGCGAACGAAGTCGCTGGCGGCCGCTAGTATAAAATAGCTTTACCGCGGCAGCCCCGAGTGCCACATGTTTTTGTTTTATTAGAAAGATGATATCTTCAAGGTAGTCTCATGTTTAGGAAATTAGGGTCTGATGATGGAAGACTAGGTAAATCTAGAAGAAATTTAAAAAATCAAAGGGGCGCCTAGGGCTTTTCTAAGTTTTTTCATTAAGTGTTTTAACGCACTACAATTTAGTAAAGTTCGGAGTTGATGATGGAGCCGGGAGACAGCCGAGGGAACTCCTTAACGATTCACATCAGCTGCCTCGTGTTTGTGCTTAATAAATTTGGATTGATAAGAACTTTACACCTAAATGAGTTGTGATCATCATTAAAGCTCTGATGTTGAAGACAAAGGCCAGTTAAGGGAACTCCTTAAAGGTTTACAATAGTTACCTCATATTTGGACTTATTTCTGTTCATTTATATTGATGAAAACTTTACACCCATATAAGTAGGTTAAAATGAATGTCTGCAATAGATCTGATGATAGAGCCGAGAGAAATTCGAGGGAACTCCTCAACGATTCACAGCAGCTACCTTGTGTAATATCTTGATTAATTTGTATTGATAAAAGCTTTACACCTAGATGTATTACCCATATGGGTGCAAATTTCTCATCAATATAAATGAATTAAGTCCAACCACAAAGCAGCTACTGTAAACCTTTGAGGAGTCCCCTCAACAGACTGTCCTTCGTCTTCATTATCAGACTCCTAATGATCATAACAATCCATCTAGGTGTAAAGCTCTTATCAATACAAATTAATCAAGATATTACACAAGGTAGCTGCTGTGAATCGTTGAGGAGTTCCCTTGAATTTCTCTCGGCTCTATCATCAGATCTATTGCAGACATTCATTTTAACCTACTTATATGGGTGTAAAGTTTTCATCAATATAAATGAACAGAAATAAGTCCAAACATAAGGTAACTATTGTAAACCTTTATGGAGTTCCCTTAACTGGCCTTTGTCTTCAACATCAGAGCTTTAATGATGATCACAACTCATTTAGGTGTAAAGTTCTTATCAATACAAATTTATTAAGCACAAACACGAGGCAGCTGATGTGAATCGTTAAGGAGTTCCCTCGGCTGTCTCCCAGCTCCATCATCAACTCCGAACTTTACTAAACTGTAGTGCGTTAAAACACTTAATGAAAAAAACTTAGAAAAGCCCTAGACGCCCCTTTGATTTTTTTAAATTTCTTCTAGATTTACCTAGTCTTCCATCATCAGACCCTAATTTCCTAAACATGAGACTACCTTGAAGATATCGTCTTTCTAATAAAACAAAAACATGTGGCACTCGGGGCTGCCGCGGTAAAGCTATTTTATACTAGCGGCCGCCAGCGACTTCGTTCGCGTTGAGTTAGTAATGCTCTGCTCCTATTAGTCGCAGCATGATGTTTTATAGCCTTAAGCTTTTCTGGACTAATGAGCTATCCAACGCAAAAAGAATTTTTCAAATCGGACCCGTAGTGCCTGAGATTAGCGCGTTCAAACAAACAAACTATTCAGCTTTATATATTAGTACTCGCTTTCCGCCCGCGGCTTCGCCTGCGTGGAATTGGGTTATATCGCGTTTTTTAGATTTCCCATGGGAATAAAACTAATTAAATGACGATTGATCAGTTTTGAAGGATTGATCGTAGAAGGGTGAAAATTTAGGATTGTATGTATTTTTGTATGTTGTAAAAAAATAGAAACTACAAATGTTGTGTAAAAATAAAAAAAACAAGTAGGGGTGGACTACCCCTAACATTTAGGGGGATGAAAAACAGATGTTGGCCGATTCTCAGACCTACTCAATACGCTCACAAAATTTCATGAGAATCGGTCAAGCTGTTTCGGAGGAGTATAGGAACGAAAACTGTGACACGAGAATTTTATATATAAGATAGATGTTCGCTAGTACCAAATTTTGTATGGAGAAACGCATGGTACTATACATTGAATCTGCGCTCATGCGCAGGGCTGCAGATGTGCATGAAAATGCAGATAAAAAACGCAATCCTGCGCCTGGCTGCGGGGTAAATCGCAAAGGTGTGACACCGAGTTCCGCAGTATGTAGTTAGTAGGAAATTTTTTATTAGTTATTTATGACATAGTATTTTTTTTTATTTTGCTAATTAACGTATACATTTGTATAAGTATGTATTTTCTTTTTTGTAGTTTATTTATTTATTTATTTTTTACCAGTGACGTCATTGAAGGAGTGCGAAAAATGGTGGCGATTTAGCGACTAAACTATATTTGATGTTTTATTTTTGACTTTGATAAAGAAATAGAAGCTATGCCACAGCTTATAATTGAAGTCATTTTCGTGATCAGCGCCCCGAAAACCCGTCACGATACCCAAGTCAAAATATCATGAAATTTAATTTCAGCCACCTTGGATTTCAAAAATGACGTCATTTTCGTGATTAGCACCCGCGAAAACCCCTTTCACGACACCCATGTCAAAATATCATAAAAATAGTGTCAGCCATCTTGGATTTCAAAAATGACGTCATTTTCGTGATCTGCACCCCCGAAAACCCCCGTCACGACACCCATGTCAAAATATCATAAAATTGGTGTCAGCCATCTTGGATTTCAGAAATGACGTCATTTTCGTGATCTGCACCCCCGAAAACCCCCGTCACGACACCCATGTCAAAATATTATAAAATTGGTGTCGGCCATCTTGGATTTCCAAAATGACGTCATTTTCGTGATTAGCACCCACAAAAACCCCTTTCACGACACCCATGACAAAATATCATAAAATTGGTGTCGGCCATCTTGGATTTCCAAAATGACGTCATTTTCGTGATTAGCACCCACAAAACCCCCTTTCACGACACCCATGTCAAAATATCATAAAATTGGTGTCGGCCATCTTGGATTTCAAAAATGACGTCATTTTCGTGATCTGCACCCCCGAAAACCCCCGCCATGACACCCATGTCAAAATATCATAAAATTGGTGTCGGCCATCTTGGATTTCCAAAATGACGTCATTTTCGTAATTAGCACCCACAAAAACCCCTTTCACGACACCCATGTCAAAATAACATAAAATTGGTGTCGGCCATCTTGGATTTCAAAAATGACGTCATATTTGTGATCTGCACCCCCGAAAACCCCCGTCACGACACCCATGTCAAAATATCATAAAATTGGTGTCGGCCATCTTGGATTTCCAAAATGACGTCATTTTCGTTATTAGCACCCACAAAAACCCCTTTCACGACACCCATGTCAAAATATCATAAAATTGGTGTCGGCCATCTTGGATTTCCAAAATGACGTCATTTTCGTAATTAGCACCCACAAAAACCCCTTTCACGACACCCATGTCAAAATATCATAAAATTGGTGTCGGCCATCTTGGATTTCCAAAATGACGTCATTTTCGTAATTAGCACCCACAAAACCCCCTTTCACGACACCCATGTCAAAATATCATAAAATTGGTGTCGGCCATCTTGGATTTCAAAAATTACGTCATATTCGTGATCTGCACTCCCGAAAACCCCTATCACGACACCCATGTCGAAATACCCAAAAATTCATCGAAATACCAAATTTTACAAAAAAACAACCGACTTCAAAAACCACTACAAAGTGAAAAATAACTAATTTCGGAAGTTGGTGTCTTTCGTTTGGTATATTCGTTTTAGACACCGAGTTCCGAAATTAGTTATTTTTCACTTTACATAGTGGTTTTTGGAAGTCGGTTGTTTTTTTTCTAAAAAAGCTTTTATTTTACATTTTTTAGTTGTTAAAAGTACTATGTATTCAGTTGCATCCGGTCAGACTGGAAGCTGACGCAAATATAGTTGGGAAATGACGTATTTTTGTTTACTTTAATTTTTACCCGTAAGTACCTATTCCTTCAACTGCCTATGGTCTTCATCATTAAATTTACTGTAGACTATTATTTTAACCTAATCGGAGTAAAGGTCTTATTAATATAAATGAATGAAGTCCAACCACAAAGTAGCTACTGGAAACCGTTGAGGAGTTCCCGGAACTGGCCTTTGTCTTCATCATTAGAGCTCTTATGAGAGTCGCAACCCATCTAGGTGTAAAGTTCTTATCAATACAAATTAAACGAGCCCAACCACAAGGTAGCTGCTGTCAATTGTTGAGGAGTTCCTTCGACTGTCTCTCGGCTCCATCTTCAGATCTACTCCAGACCTTTATTAAATTGTAGTGCTTTAAAATATTTAATGAAAATGCTAAGAAATGCACTAGTCGCCCCCAATTTTTGAAAGTTCCGCTTGTTTTCTCTGGACTTCCACCATCAAACCTTGATATCCTTAACAAGGGACCACCTTGGGAACGTCTTCCTTCCAACAGAAAAAGAATTATCAAAATCGGTTTATAAATGACGAAGTTATGCGCGAACAAACATAAAAAAAAACATATACGGTCGAATTGAGTAACCTCCTCCTTTTTGAAGTCGGTTAAAAATTGAACATAAAAAACATATAATTGAGCAACCTCCTCCTTTTTGAAATGGGTTAAAAAAACGAACACCAAAATAAACATCAATAACAGAGATACTCTAAGATAGTATTGTACTCTATGCGACATGCAGTGCGTGAGCGAGCAAGCAGATGCTTTCTCGCTCACGCGCCGCCCGCTTATGCTAGCGGAGCGCGCGATGACGAACGGCACGGGTTCCCCCTTCGAGAGCTTGTGGCATACTGAATCTCAATAGCCCGGGCAACAGAAATGATGGCGAATGCGCTCAGATTGTTGAACAAAATTTTGATTTTGGTCGTTTTAAAAAAATATTTCTACAATAATGTTTGTCATGAAATTACCTATCTATTAGTGTAAGAACGCAATCTAAATAATGCTTACTTTCGGAGGAGATGCACGTTTATGATAATTATTTCTCTTGTCAGTGGTTTCGTTGTGGAGGAATTGTTTAAACATTATACTTAGTAAAATAAAAAAAAAATCTACAATTTTGGAGCCAAGATTATGGAGAAAATTATATTATATTATTCGTAAGATCAAATATTATCGAGAAAATTATATCGTATTTTTAATAAGTTGATATTTCTTTTGGATAAAGAGTAGATAGCTCCGGAAAACTACATAAAAACGGCTTGCGGTGTGTTTTTCCTCTGGAGCCGCCTTAAAAAAAACTGCTTGTAGATCACACAAATAATTGTTCGGTGCGGGAATCGAACCGGAGATATATCACGCCAATCACTTAACAACTACGCCAACCATGCCGTAAAATGTATCGGCTATATATTATTAGCTTGAGTTACACGTTAACATTGTGAGTGTTTTCTCCAGGATCTCCAGATTCTGTCCATCCATCCCAGAACTAAAGGAACACTGGAACAAACGCATTAATAGAATAGAATCTCTAGTTAAATAGACATTATTTGTCTGCGATTCTACCGACTTCGATAACGTAATCACACTAACACAGTGGCTGAGTAAACTACACGTGTGGCCATTAAAGTAGCGGCTTCCATTTAAGTAGCGGCGTCCATTTAGTGGCGATTTAATTGGTCGGTCATAGGATCGAATCTAAGTAGGAGTCTTGTTTTGTGTAAAGTATTTCATCACCACAGTGAAAGGAAACAGGCATTTCAAAGAAACAAAAAGAATCAAAACTTATTTATTCAAATTAGGCTGAGAATCAGGACTTTTTGAACGTTAATCCATACTAATATTATAAATGCGAAAGTAACTCTGTCTGTCTGTCTGTCGGTCTGTCTGTCTGTCGGTCTGTCTGTCTGTCTGTCGGTCTGTCTGTCTGTCTGTCTGTCTGTCTGTCTGTCTGTCAACCTCTCAACCGATTTTGATGAAATTTGGCACAGAAAATATTTAGACCCTGAGAAAGAACATAGGCTACCTTTTATCCCTGAAAAAATTGATGTTCCCGAGGGAAATCTAAAAAGCGCGATATAACCGAACTTTACGCCGGCGAAGCCGCGGGCGGAAAGCTAGTATTACATAAAACAGTACCCCAAAACGCCCATCGACACTTTCTAGTGCTTTCGCTGGAATTAAGTGGCGGAATAAACTCGGCAGTAGCACAGCTGTCTGTTTATTTAAAAAAAAACACATCTATACTAATATAATAAAGCTGAAGAGTTTGTTAAACTGAGTAAATAGGAAGGAAGACGGCAGTTGAGCAAGGTGATGGAATGTTAAACCCAACTACACGACCAACGATGCTGAACCAGAGGGAGATTGATCTGGCTGCCGGCAGAAGTTACCACCCACCAGACAAAGTCTTGCCGCCAAGCGATTTGTCGTGTTTCGGCATGATGTCTGGTGAAGCCGTACGGAGGACGGATCTGAACAGTTGTGTTGCGATGTGTACTGGGTACGATACGCCAAATGTTGTTGTGTCGGGAGTTTAGTCGTGGAGAGTCTCCAGATCAATCTCCCTCTAGCGCAGCATCGTTTGGTCGTGTTGGTCTTGGGTTTAACATTGCATCACCTCGCTCAACTACCGTCATCCTTTCTATTCCTAAGTTTTTTAAGTGAATAATAAACTAGTGCGCTTTACCATCAACGATTGCATCACTGCTTACCATCAGGCGGGATTGCAGTCAAGCACTAGTTTATAATTATTAAAAAAAGAAATCACTTCAATTCAAATCGCGCAAGTGGATAAGAAACACTGTATAATGCTTCCTATCTCATTTTCTCCAACATTAAATCATATGAATGCAAATGTCTACCTCTTTTTTCTTGCCGTTTTTTTACGTTCTATCGCCTTTGAAAGCACATAGAGGCTAGAGGAATTTTGACTCCAAAATTGCGTGTTCTGCGTGTTTCACAAATAAGTACATACATCGCGTGTTTTGTAACCACACACGAACCTCCTGTTTCCGCCGCGCACACCCCTTAAACGTACGTAATTTTAGAACGAATGTAGACATACTACAGGAGCTAACACAAAATTGTCTGTGTTTCGGCGGCCATTCGAACTCACTGTTGAATTTCATCATAGCTTCGTTTAATTACTTTGGCTAGTCAATACTGGGATATTGACTAGATTTATATGGTACTTGTTCTCTACGCAGTAGTCTGACATACGTAAGTTTAGTGAGGTCGGAACGTTGTGTGGTGGCCCGATGAAGGTTTCCGCGTGACATCTGTATTTTTGCATGTTAATGTGTGGCAATAGTAGCCACAATATTGACAGCCTCCGTGGCGTAGCGATAGCGAACGCGGCCGTTGCGCAACGAGACGCGGGTTCGATCCCCGCACAGTGCAAATAAATGTATGCATGAATATAAATACTCATATTCACTGGTCTGGTCGTGCCTCGGAAAGCACGTTAAGCCGTTGGTCCCGGTTGCCATATGAACATCCAGTGGTAGTCGTTACGGTTGTTGGAGCCCTCAAAAGTCTAACAATTGGTCTAACTGCAATGTTTTGATATCGCCTGCAGTTTGTGGAGGTCAGACTGCAGTCGCTTCACTTCTGATTTTGGCTAAACTTCAATATTTTCAAGTTTAGCCAAAATCAGCAGTTAGACTGGTAAAGCGGACCCCAGACTCCAAAGCTGAAAAAGCTTCGAATGCGACTGGGAATAACGCTGAGATGATGATGATGAGGAGTAGCCACCATAAACTGACAAGCATGAACCAGCAATCTAAACTCATAGTATCAAAATAGATGACACTCTGAAAAGTCTAATGCCTACTACTTACAGGTCTTCAACAACAAGAAATATTCTTCATCATCAGCATCATCAATTCAGCCGAAAGACGTCCACTGCTGAACATAGGCCTCCCCCAAGGTTCTTCACGACGACCGGTCCTGCGCCTCCCGTATCCAGCGCTTTCCCGCAACCTTCACCAGGTCGTCGATCCACCTTGTCGGGGGCCTACCCACACTACGTCTTCCGGTGCGTGGTCGCCACTCGAGAACCCGTCGGCCCCATCGGGCATCGGTCCTACGGGCAATGTGTCCAACCCACTGCCACTTTAGTGTTGCAATTCTTCGGGCTATGTCGGTTATTCTCATTCTTCTACGGATCTCCTCATTCCTATTCTTATAACACTAAATATTACAAATGGATGATCATTTAAAAATGTTAATAGTGTCATTTACGCTAAACTGCTAACTGAACACTCCAAAATGTTTCTCGTCTGTGTCTAATTTGACCACGACAGAGTTACAAACTTTAAAGGAAGTAATGACACTGTGTTTGTCACAGGAAAACGCAAAACTTTGCAGACCCTTTCTGTTTTAAAACTATTTCGGTGTAATTGAGTTAGCCATAATTTCGCACCAGATAGAATTAGTAGTTCGCTGCTGAATGAGGGGTGTACAGTTTAATCCACGCTTTGTGGAGTTAAACACGGTACAGATCGATGACAGAAGGTGAACTCATAAAGTGTGAAAAATTAATTTTTATTGCGCCTTGTACAGGATAAATACAAACTAAGCATAGTCAAAATATTTATAATAAAAATTTAAAAAAATCAAATTATGTAATAACTAGCAACCCGCCCCGGCTTCATCATCATTTCAGCCGAAAGACGTCCGCTGCTGGACATAGACCTCCCCCAAGGTTCTCCACGACGACCAGTCCTGCGCCTCCCGCATCCAGCGATTTCCTGCGACCTTCACCAGGTCGTCAGTCCACCTTGTCGGGCGCCTACCCACGCTGTGTCTTCCGGTGCGTGGTCGCCACACGAGAACCCGTCGGCCCCATCAGGCATCGGTCCTATGGACAATGTGCCCAGCCCACTGCCACTTTAGTGTTGCAATTCTTCGGGCTATGTCGGTTACTCTCGTTCTTCTGCGGATCTCCTCATTCCTGATTCGATCGCGCAGTGAAACCTCAAGCATAGCCCTCTCCATCACCCCGGCATCGCACGGTTGCCATGCTGATACTAAATACACTATAGAAAAACTGTGAAAGTTATAAGAAAATCATTAACCGCTATAGATAGATAGTAAGTTTTCTGAGCCATTTGTTTACACTTTCAGCTAATAGTTTTGGAACAGAGCATAATACCTTTGCATCCATGCGCCTATTTTCGCTAGTTGTTAGGAGATGTCCTTCTGGACCTATCTTTTCTGTGGTCAAAGTTCCAAGTTAGACAGAGTTAGGTATATGTAATACCAGGAAATGTACTTATTGACAAACTTAAGCTGATCTTTGGTTTATAGAATTTGTGTGGAAGTGATAGCCGACCAAGTTGTTATGTTGATTGGTTGAAAGGCGAATATTATTAGTCTATTTAGTAAGATCGCTTAGTTAACTATTTTCCAGGATCTGTTAGAAGCCTTGAAGTTGTTTGTTGAATCATGAAGTTTGTTGTTAAGTTGGGAGTTTGGTCGTGGAGGGTCTCCGGATCAATCTTCCTCTAGCGCAGCATCGTAGGTCATGTTGTTGGGTTTAACATTGCATCACCTCCTCCTTTCTATTCACTCAGTGTTTTTGAGTAAATAGGCTCTTAATAAACTAGCGCGCGTTATCACCAACGATTGCATCACTGCTTAAAATCAGGCGGGATTGCGGTCAAGCACTAGTTTATAATTATTGAAAAAAACAAGCCAAGTGCGTGTCGGACTCACGCACAAAGGGTTCCGTACCATTGATTTATGAAATTAATGGATTTAAGTTATTTGTATGAAAGATTACGCGGTAATAAGCGGTTTACGATTTACGAGGTATTAAAAAAAACTACTTTCGTTCAAAATAATTTTCCTTGGTAGTTTTTATAGTAATGTACATCATATGTTTTCTCATTTTTTTATTTTAGAAGTTAGAGGGGGGTACCAACTATTTTCCACTTTAGAACCGTCTGTCACGCAAACTATTCGGTTTAGAAAAAAAAATATTTTAGAAACCTCGATATTGTTTTTGAATACCTATCCATAGATACCCCACACGTATGTGTTTGATGAAAAAAAAAATTGTTTCAGTTCTAAGTATGGGAAGCCCCCAATATTTATTTTTTTATTTTTGCATCAAAATCTTAATACGGGTCACAGAATACATCTACTTACCAAGTTTCAACAGTATATCTCTTATAGTTTCGGAAAAAAATGACTGTGACATACGGACGGACAGACGGACAGACAGACATTACGAATCAATAAGTGTTCCGTTTCTTGGCCTTTGGCTACGGAACCCTAAAAACCCTATTATGCCTATTATGAACCCTATTATGTCACACAAGATCCATATTGACTACCTAAATAGGAATCTTATCGTATTGCGTTCTGTCAAAATTCAGTTGGTAATTCTATAATGAGTCTTCCAGAACAAAATTTCGACCACAGGAGACTAGCTACAGTTAACTAGCCAGCCAGATTTAATAAACTAGCGCGCTTTACCATCAACGATTGCATCACCGCTTACCATCGGAACTGCGGCGAAGTACTAGTTTATAATCCATACTAATATTACAAATGCGAAAGTAACTCTGTCTGTCTGTCTGTCGGTCTGTCTGTCTGTCTGTTACGCTTTACAGCTTAAACCTCTTAACCGATTTTGATGAAATTTGGCACAGGCAATCTTTAGACCCTGAGAAAAAACATAGGCTACCTTTTATCCCGGAAAAATTTGATATTCCCGAGGGAAATCTAAAAAGCGCGATATAACCGAACTCCACGCGGGCGAAGCCGCGGGCGGAAAGCTAGTTTAAAAATAAAGCTTTGGCACGTAATGTAATTACACTTAACGTTCATATTTATTGTATAATCAATGTAAATAGTACACTGTAGACTACCTACATTATTTCTCTCTCCTTCAATTTAGTATTCCATCCAAAAGGTTGTCTGTAAAAGATCGCTCTTAGCGATAAGACCGCCCATTGTGTCACCCTTTGTAAAATCTTTATATTTATTTTCTGTAATCCATATTGTTTAGAGGGTGACGAAATAATAGACTGTATTTTTAAGGGTCTGGTATATTGCCGTTGATAATAAATTCTATACCTACATATAACAAAATCCCGGACAAACAATGATTAATTTAAAAGAGGTGTGTATCGCGGCGGGGTCCGTGGAAGCGAGTGCGTGAGGTCCGAGACGGTCCGCTCACTCGGTGTCTCAGTCGTGTCCCCCGCCCGCGCCCCGCTCCCGCTGCCGATGAAGACTATTTTCGCCGCTGGCGCGTGCAGACCGATGTTGGGTCTCATTCCCAACACATATGGTGTACATAATAATGAGTATTCTATTCTATTCTTTTCTAATGTATTATTGTTCACAAGTGTGTTTACACTCACTCAACTCACTCTTCCCTCCGAAGAAGCATCAGACACATGTAGAAGACAACAAGCAGATGTACCTATTTACTTAACCAAATTATCATCGTTTTTTTATTAATAACTAGCTTTCCGCCCGCGGCTTCGCCCGCGTGGAGTTCGGTTATATCGCGCTTTTTAGATTTCCCTCGGGAATATCAAATTTTTCCGGGATAAAAGGTAGCCTATGTTCTTTCTCAGGGTCTAAGGATGGTTTGTGCCAAATTTCATCAAAATCGGTTGAGAGGTTTAAGCGGAAAAGCGTAACAGACAGACAGACAGACAGACAGACAGACCGACAGACAGACAGACAGAGTTACTTTCGCATTTATAATATTATAGTATGGATTAAAATCTAGTGCTTGACCGCAATCCCGCCTGATGGTAAGCAGTGATGCAATCGTTGATGTTAAAGCGCACTAGTTTATTAAGAGCTTCATCGTCAACCTTTTTATCGTCCCACTACTGGGCACAGGTCTCCTCTCATACAGAGAAGGATTGAGCGTAATCACCACGCTTGCTCAATGCGGGTTGGCGATTTCAGACTTAAAGTCCAGGTTTCCTCAAGATGTTTTCCTTCACCTTCAGTCATTGGTGTCCAAGATATACTAAGATATATTAAGAGCTTATTCACCCACAAAAACTGAGCGAATATGAACGAAGGGGGCAGTTGAGCGAGGTGATTCAATGATAAACCCAGAGGAAGATTGATCTGGAGACCCTCCACGACCAAACTCCCGACACAACAACATTTGGCGAATCGTACCCGGCACACATCGCAACACAACTGTTCAGACCCGTCCTCAGTACGGCTTCACCAGACATCGTGCCGTAACACGGCAAATCGCTTGACGACTTTGTCTGGTGGGTCGTAACTTCTGCCGGCAGTCGATGTTATGGCCTACCACCGAGCCGACCTTAACATACCTAGTTGAAAAAAGCTGCTATAACCGATTCATGTATTTGTGTAACTACTCGTAGATTTAAGACTATTTTTTTACAATGTATTGTTTATCATTCATTGCCTCTTTTTTCCGGGGTGGAAATCCTCATAGGATCTCCGCCGCCCTGGGGTAGGCGACGGGGTCTGGCAGACTTTTGCTGACTAAAACCACCCCGGTGTCTCTTCTAACACGAGGGCGCGTGGGAGCCTAAATTCTTCCACGGCCCCACACCCTCGTGCTGGCCCGCTCTGTCCGGGCCTCGTCTCCTGCACGGGGTAGTGGGATGTTAAACTACCCCGTGCATCGCCTCAGAGGCGCGCCCAACGCACCTGCCATCTAATCTCTTCACCACCCTTGTTTGACTGTAGAGAATTCCTAAGGCATCAAGGCATTGGCGCCGATTCAGTTGTTCGCAGATAAATCCATTTTAAGTTATGTGCATCCTCTTCTATCCACTTCGTTAAGAAAAGGATAGAAGATAACAGTTTAGTTTAATCCTGTCAAATTAAGATACTCCTTAGACAGTTTAGACGCGATTAAAAACATGGCGACTAAAAACACGCAAGTTTACGTCAGGAGCGCACTAATTTGACAGGTCTAAACTGACATTTTATCTTCTGTCCTTTTCTTAATAAAATAAAAAAAAAATGCACTTAACTTAAATTTAATTTAGTTTGTAAACAAGAGATTCTGGGCCACTGTTTTGCGTAAAAATTAAATAAATAAATAAAAGCTAGACAGATTGATTGAGTAAGTCTGACACTTAGACAAGCTGTCATAGACTTAGCCTTAAGACTAGTTTGAATCCGTTGAAAATGATAAACAACAAATCAATCACTTCTGTTTCCATTGCAATAATTTCGCGAGCGTGTCCTTGTGTAATGGCGAAGTAGTTTGACAAGCTCTCGAGAAACTCAGAGGGATAATTCTGGCAATTTTAAGATGTTGTTGTACATTTTTGGCAAGTACTTAACATTCAGTTTATCGCCGACATTAAGACTGCGTATAGATTTTGAATTGTTAAAGCATTCAACGTCGTGGTGGCCTAGTGGTTAAAACACCAGCCTCTCAAGTATGAGTGCGCGCGTTCGATTCCAGGTCAGCCAAGTACCAATGTAACTTTTCTAAAGTTATACGTACGTTATCAACATTTTTATCGTCCCACTGCTGGGCACAGATCTCCTCTCATACAGAGAAGGATTGAGCGTAATCACCACGCTTGCTCAATGCGGGTTGGCGATTTCAGACTTGAAGTCCAGGTTTCCTAAAGATGTTTTCCTTCACCTTCAGTCATTGGTGGCAAAGATATACTTAGAAAGTAAATATAACTTTAGAAAAGCTACATTGGTACTTGCCTGACCTGAAATCGAACCCGCGCACTCATACTTGAGAGGCTAGTGTATTAACCACCACGACTTACTTGTTTATTTGAACGCGCTAACCTCAGGAACTACTGGTCCGATTTGAAGAAATCTTTTTGCGTTGGATACCCTATTAATCCAAGAAGGCTTTAGGCTATATAAAACACTGCGAACAATAGGAGCGGAGAATAACAAAAATGAAAATGTATGCTGCATATTTTGAGGTTAAAATAAAATGTTCAAATAACTAACTCCAGTCCTTTTCTCAGTGGTAGGCCATAACATCGGCTACCGGCAGAAGTTACCACCCACCAGACAAAGTCTTGCCGCCAACCGATTCGTCGTGTTCCGGCATGGTGTCTTGTGAAGCCGTACGGAGGACGGGTCTGAGCAGTTGTGTTGCGATGTGTCCCGGGTACGATGCGTCAAATGTTGTTGTGCCGGGAGTTTGGTCGTGGAGGGTCTCCACATCAATCTCCCTCTGGCGCAGCATCGTTGGTCGTGTTATTGGGTCTAACATTGCACCACCTCGCTCAACTGCCGTCTTCCTTCCTATTCTCTAAGGTTTTTTTAAGTGAATGGGCGTAATACACTACCACGCTTTACCATTAACGATTGCATCACTGCTTACCATCAGGCGGGATTGCAGTCAAGCGCTAGTTTATAATTATTAAAAAAAAACTCCACGCGAACGAAGTCGCGGGCGGCCACTAGTTAATGATATGCCAAAACACTTAAATTAAGCCATGTACATTAAAGCCTATAGCTACGTTGTTCACTCAGGCAGCGGCGGCGGCAATCAATAAAGCTTTTGAACCTATAGTGTGATAGTTAAATCAATTGGACATATTACTGTAATGGCGCTGTATCGCGATGCTCGTAATACCTGCCAGATTAGTAGTTTGGATTTGATGGTGTATGTTATAAGCAGAAGCGTACGGATAGCGTTGATTGGAAAATCAATTATTATTTAATTCAAGATTCGGTAAGAGAAGTTTTCTCGGTGGTAGGCCATAACACCGGCTGCCGGCAGAAGCTACCACCGACCAGACAAAGTCTTGCCGCCAAGCGATTCGTGTTCCGGCACGATGTCTGGTGAAGCCGCACGGAGGACGGGTCTGAGCAGTTATGTTGCGTTGTGTGGCGGGTACGATGCGCCAAATGTTGTTGTGTCGGGAGTTTGGTCGTGGAGAGTCTCCAGATCAATCTCCCTCTAGCGCAGCATCGTTAGGCCGTGTTGGTCTTGGGTTTAAGAGGGCGTATAAAGCTAGAAAAAAATCGGATTTCACCCGCGCGCTTCACACGCCCCGCACTCGTCCAACGCATCGAAAACGTTACCCGCGCCATGTTTTGATTTACGAGTACACAGTAAACGCAAAAAGGTCAGATAAAAATTGGCAAAGTGCGAGTCGGATTATCCGTCTGTACTTTGAACTAAACAACAAACAAAATATTTTTTTAAATTACAACGAAAAGGTATGTAATGTAATCATACTGTTAATTTTATTTTTTTGGTAAGACTTGGCTAAGCGCAACTCAAAGCATTCATTAAAATAGTAATTTTTGCTAGTCTTCTATAGTTATGATAAAAATTATAGATGACATTAAAAAATATTCAAGATGGAGGGTATAGATTTTAGAAAATATGTAATAGGGATGTATCCAAGGTATGAAAATCAAAAAAATATTTAGTCCCTCTTATAGATAATAAAGAAAATTAAGACCCTTATTTTTTATTTTGTCGATATTACCAAAAACTACTGAGATATAGCGTATTAAAGTTACGGAGTGGGGGCTAATTACGTGGTAAAAAATTTACCACGGCGTGATGACATACGACATTTCAAATCAATATATCTTCCTAAGTATTAGAATGAAAGAAAAAATAAAAAATACGTGTTCAATATTTTATATAAATCTATCTGATGGACATTAAATTATTTTTTAGGATACAAGATACAACCCAATGGCCGAGGTTTTTAGGGTGCTGATTACGAACATTACATACAATTTGAAATCCGAAATAGCGGATATAAATTTTTAATAAAATATGTCATGGTTTTATTCAAAAAGTCATGGCGTAAGAAGTCGCAGACAGCAGTTAATGACAAATAAAGCGAAAGAGAAGTAATGGTATAATTAAACGTTTTACTATTTAGTTGTTATTTTGAACAATTAATTTTGACAGCCTCCGTGGCGTAGCGGTAGCGGACGCGGCCGCTGCGCAAGGTCGCGCGGGTTCGATCCCGCACAGTGCAAGTATTTGTATGCATGAATATGAATATTTGCACTGGTCTGGTCATGCCTCGGAAAGCACGTTAAGCCGTTAGTCCCGGTTGCCATACGAACATCTAGTGGCAGTCGTTACGGGTTGTTGGAGCCCTCAAAAGTCCAACAATTCGTCTAACTGCAATGCTTTGATGTCGCCTTCGGGTTGTGGAGGTCAGACGGCAGTTGCTTCACGGAAAATGTCAAAGTTTAGCCATATCAGCAGTTGGACTGGTAAAGTGGACCCCAGACTCCAAAGCTGAAAAAGGCTTCGGATGCGACTGGGATTAACGCTGGGATGATGATGATGATGACTATTTAGTTGTTATTAATTTGTTTCTGTTTTTTTTTGTTTTTACTATAAATCCTGTTATTTGCTTGATGGATGAGGTGAAGAATGTGTATGTACCTACTTCAAACATAAAAAATCACTATGGAAATTTAGTAGTAGACTGTGGTGCATAAATAAAACGAAAAGTTAATAATCATTTATTTTTATACTGTGAAATATTTTTTTTTATAAATTAAGTATAAACCAGCGCTTGACCGCAATCCTGCCTGATGGGAAGCAGTGGTGCGATCGTTGATGGTAAAGCGCGCTAGTTACTTTCAATATTTATTACACGTTCGTTATTTTTTACTTTTTTATGATTTATTGTTATTTATTGATCTATATACACATACGTGTTCTTTTGCTGCTCTAACTTTATTTTGTGCACGACTACAGATACAACATTATTTGATTTTTACTTCTAAAAATAAAACTTCTACGAACTGTCTTCCGATTATAGCTGCTGCTCCAGATAGTGCCGCATAATTAATATTGTAAGACCGCTTAGACCAGCAATCATCAGCAATTACATCGATTACCGCTATGCCATCTTTTACCCTGCCTTCTTCCACTGCAGCCGCGGCTATGATAGTTTCGTTAGCCGTTTTCCCCATTCTTCAGAAATTTGATTATGATGTTTATTAAACATTCATTGCTGCACACAGTCCTTGAAATTGTTCCAAACCAATGCCAGCGTTTGTGATACCAGAAACTGCTGCTGTATTAATATCTAAGTTGAAGGTTTTGTGTTTATAATAAAAGTAAGTAGCTTTATATATATTACAAAAAAGTTTCAATTTAGAATATAAACCAACTTTTGTTTCGCCAGTGATTTTAACGTTGGATAGGTAACAGCCAAATTAAGGAGCATGATTTGAAATACTTTTAAGTCTTTCAAAGAAATACACTTTGTTTATTACGAGTCGTTCACTAACGTCATATATATTTTCCGCTGTTTTTTCATTAGTTTTCTTTTTCTTCGTACCTAACTTTGCCCGATTATACACTCGTGGTTCAATATGTCTGAAATCAAACGAAAAACACTTTGTTTATTACGAGTCGTTCACTAACGTCATATATATTTTCCGCTGTTTTTTCATTAGTTTTCTTTTTCTTCGTACCTAACTTTGCCCGATTATACACTCGTGGTTCAATATGTCTGAAATCAAACGAAAATTGTCATAATTATGTATGGATTAGGTTTTACAGTTTATCATTGTGTGTGACTTTTACTGTGGAATCAAATGTTTGTTATATCATAATGGTACTAAAATCAGAAAAAACTAGGTATGAACTAAGCTTTCCACAGATCTAGATGTACTGGTGTTATGTATAATGTAACTATGACTGATGTAAGTCTTTACTTAGTTTGCTTGGGTAACATTCTTTTCCATAAGGTGCTTTTGAGAAATGGCATATTTACAGATAACTTACCAACTATATTTATAATATTTTACCCATAACAAAAAATATTAAAATAGCATAATTACGTACCATTTTGGTTCAAAAGTTCATCACAATTCGAATCAAGTTCGTTCAAAGGCGTAAAGGTAGATCTGTTAAAAAATGAAATGAAAACAAACCTTATAAAGATCGTATTTTGAAGAACTAACATGTAAAACTGGTATGTATTCACCTTTTATATGATAACTACAGTTTCCGACTTATTATAAGCCCGTTTTGATAAGGAATAAGTGTAAAAATCTATTTTTATATTCCGCAAAGATTTTCGTAACAAGTAGCCAGATGATACATGCCTTGAACTTTATAACTTTTAAGATAAAGCACATTTTGCATTTTTACCTATGAAAGTGAGATTATTATAACTCGATAGTTTTTTAAATTGGGAATTTTAATGGAGATGTTTCAGAAATGTATGGAGCCTGGGTCAGCACATTGTACACTTAATGCTAGGTATAGTTACGCTATAGTTAACTGTTTTTAATGTTAATTTCCTATATTTTGGCTTAGTTTTTATACAGATTCAATTTAACTCGGTCAAGGAGTGCAACACTACTACTAATAAATATGATGGTCAGCAATAAGCGAAATAAGATTTCAACAGTGACATTTGATTGACGTGTCGTGTATCTAAGGCTATCGTATTTATATTATCTACCATATGACTGCGAAAAAAACAAAATATGAATTCCGAACATACGGCCCATTAAATAAACACAATAAACTCAAATCAACACTCGACATGAACACAACGGGAAAATAGAACTGTCAAAATCGCCTGCAATCAAACGTCATAAAAAAAGTGTCATGGCTACCTTAATATAGGGGTTATCTCACTAAAAACGTTTCAACTAATTAATTTCATATACTTGTAAGTATTTTTATTCAAATTAATTTAGTAGTATTTTTATGAGAATCTTCTACTTTTTTCCTTTTTATCTATATAGCGTACTATGGCTCCGTTTATGTCTATTCGTTCATATTTATACATCAAAAATAATTCGAATTCATACAAATACTTATACTCCATTTATTATAGCATTAGACAGAAGTTAAAAAAGGCTCTTTTAAGTGCACAGTTTGCAAAAAAATACAATAAACACTATTACAGTCAAGATTGATGTAGAGTTAAATATTATCAATTTAAATAGCAACTGTCACACCTAATTTGTACTTATTTAAGCCATCTACGTTCTTAAATTACATGTCCTTCATTTAATATTATTTATTTTTTAAATAAAATAATGTCGTGTCAATGCTTAAAATCTAAAAGAAGCAGAGGCAGACAACGCCCGAAACGTTTTTTCATGTAACTATAACTCAACCAAATCTAAAATGTTACCTATTCCCTTCCTAAGTTGTGGCAGCACGTGTTTTTTAATTTTGTTGGTTTATAATATCATCTATCTGCAATTGTCAATATTGACATACCGTTATTCGCTTGTGGATACTTGTGAATGCTACGCCTTCTCTCGTTGTTATTGTTGAATATTCGTGGTTTAGTTGTCATTTGTTACTGTTTTTCTGTTTGTTATTGTTTTGTTATTGTTATTAGTGTTAGTTTTGTGTTGTACATACAAAACAGTACGTTTTGTTGAATTATGAACACGGACTATCTCGGTGCAGGTCCAAGTGGCTTGCAAGCACAACATGTACGTTCTGAAACTGCTGGTAAAGCTGAGCAACGTCAACAGCGAAAAAAACGTGGCCCCAACGTTGATCATGAGGTTAAAATATTGTCTCCCAAGAAAAAGCGATCAAAGCAAAGACCTCTTTGTTCTGCAGAAAAAACAACAGTTATAAATATTCATAAAGACGTCAAGGGATCCATGCCAGAAGGTACCCCTGCTTATAAGACGCAGTTAATTAATAAAACTGCAGAAATTGCAGGTAAAGATCATATCCAATGCAGAAATTGCAGGAATTTAAGGATTTTACTATAAAAAATAAATATATTTGAAAATAGCATGCTTTGTGAGGTACTAATATACACTATTAATCATTTTATAGGCATATCTCGTGCAACGGTCTATAATATCCTCAAAGAGTACAATATAAAAGGTCGCCTGCAATCACCCCCTCCTCGCCAACGGAAATACTCAAAATCTGATGAATATGATGATATAACATTAAGTGGAATACGAAGAAAAATTCATTCTTTTTTCTTTGATAATGAATTACCAACATTGGATAAGATTCTGGAAGCCGTAAATAGTGATGAGTCTCTACCCGATTTTAAAAGAAGCACTTTATATAATTTAATTAAGAACAAATTAAAATTTACATATATTAAAAGAAGTAGAAAAAGTGCCCTTATCGACAAACAAGAGATTGTGTTATGGAGGGTGAAATATCTTCATGAAATTAAGAAATTAAGGAATGAAGGAAAAAAAATATATTATTTAGATGAGACTTGGCTAAATGAAGGTACAGTGCTGCTAATATTTATGAAGTCTGGAAGAAGGGGGCTTTACATAACTCGGTAAATAGCTTATCAAGTTATGTAAAACCTCCTTTATGCAAAACAATACAGTGAAGTATTATTAGTTCAACATAAGTTGAATTAATATTGCATTTACATCTACAACTTTAATTATACAAACAGGACACACAAAAAGCAAGGTATGGCAAGACACCACTATTAAGTCTTCAAAGGAAGCACACCGAGCAGGCTTATCAACTGGTTTAAAGAACCCAACTGGAAAAGGGAAACGTCTTATCATTGGCCATATTGGTAAAACTTTTATTTTATTTTTAATTCATTAACAATTGTCACATTACCAAAACATTAATAAAATGACCACTGCATTTTCGGTCACTAAAACTGGTTAAGTCTTAATACTTTCCCTCGGAGAAAGATGTTTATGGTTTTAGAATCATCTGTTCAAGGACATTAATGATGCAATTAATTTCGGTTGCTATTTAAAGGTTAAAATCTATTTCCAGCAATCAAGTATTCTATGCCACCGGTACACAATTATTGATTTGTTTTTATTTCATTTCACAGGATCAACAGATGGGTTTTTAATGGATGGTGAACTAATATTTGAAGCCAAAAAGTGTGATGGAGACTACCATTCTGAAATGGATGCACACAATTTTGAAAAGTGGTTCAAACTAATATTATCTAAAATCGAGAGTGGTTCAGTTATTGTTATGGATAATGCGCCATATCATTCAAGAAAAGTGGAGAAGCTGCCAACTACAGCCACACGAAAGGCAGATATTCAGGAGTGGCTGAAAAACAAAAGTATTCCTTTTGAGGAAAAAGACCTTAGGGCCACTTTATTAGAGAAAGTGAAACAAGTAAAACATTTGTACCAAAAGTTTGTAGTAGATGAGATGGCTAAAGAAAAAAATGTGTTAGTGTTGCGCCTCCCACCTTACCACTGCGAGCTCAACCCAATCGAATTAGTATGGGCTCAAGTGAAGGGATATGTAGCACAAAACAATAAATGTTTTAAATTAGAGGAAGTGAAGCAGTTGCTCCCTCAAGCACTCACAAATATAACTGCAGAGAAATGGCAATCTTGCATTGCTCATACGATTAAAGAAGAGGAAAGATTTTGCCAACTTGATGGTATAATGGATAATGTTGTAGAAAGATTCATTATTAACGTTGGTGAATCTTCTTCATCATCATCAGAGGATGATGAATAAAGAATTCACATATCTATCACATCCATTAATTATATCATTAAGGTGGCAAAACCTTTTCCCTTATTTAATAGCCTTAAATAATAGTTTTTAATAAACTGATTGTTACTATTTTTTTTCATTTCATGTATCTATTCCAAGCATCGTCATGAGTAGATACATAGAATACGCTTTGCCATACATAGAAGTCATACACTTACATTAAAATCACATACATTATTTGTTAAAATTGTTCGAACTTGACTTCAAAATAAAAGGTTTTGTACTCCTGCTTCTGCGAGCCTCTTTTTTCTAATGTTATAATAAATGGAGTATAGTGTAAAATATATTTTTTTGGAGTTGAGCACATATAAACCAAACAAACCGCAAAGTAAACTCCCCTCAACAAGCGAATGGTCAGGGTATCGATTTATTTTGCATATACTATTTGGCCACCATTACTCCAGTGCGTATTAAAACCTACACATACATTATAAATTAAAATTAATAAACAAACCTTTGACAATTAGCCATGAGTTGACGTTTTAATTCCTTATTTTCTCTTTTAGAGCGGTTTTTTGATTTTTTTGTTTGCCATAATTTCGTCAAAGTATTTTCACGGGTACGGAGCACAGAAGCACAGTCCTCTCGTCTCAACGGAGCGATCGCAACTGATCAATGAAACAAAACATGCTTGTAACGCATGTACCAGGCGAAACAGAACGAGAGTGTTCTGCGCGGAATAAGAACGTAGTAAGCGGCAAACCAGTTTTTTTATAATTACTCGTAAAATATACAATATTTTATGAAATCCCTAATACAGTCCCTCGGTAATATAATTTTATATTGTGCATTAAAATATTGACTCAATAATAGGCATAATTTTGAAAATAAATTGAATTTAGTTGAAAACTAGATGCAACTTTGTGATTTTTTTCTATCGAGAAAATATTATAATTTCATGTTTTCACTCAGACCAGTCTCTCTCAAATATAATGTAATATCTATATTTGAAAAACCAAATAATTTGTAGCTTATTATGGACTGTAAAAATCAAATCTAAAATCAACAATTTACCTTTATACCCCCTCTTAACATTGCATCACCTCGCTCAACTGCCGTCATTCTTCCTATTCCTAAGTTTTTTAAGTGCATAGGCTTAATAAACTAGTGCGCTTTACCATCAACGATTGTATCACTGCTTACCATCAGGCGGGATTGCAGTCAAGCACTAGTTTATACGATACGTGATAACGCTCAATCCTTCTCTGTACGAGAGAAGACCTGTGCCTAGCAGTGGAACGATAAAAAGGTTGATGATGATGACTAGTTTATAATTATTAAAAAAATAAAAAAAAATAAGTAAACACTGTAAAAGAAAAGAATCTAATAAAAAAAAGAGCAATATAATTGCAAAAAAAAATAATGAATGCTATAAAATATGGATGGTCGTGCCTCGGAAAGCACGTTAAGCCGTTGGTCCCGGTTGCCATACGAACATCTAGTGGCAGTCGTTACGGGTTGTTGGAGCCCTCAAAAGTCCAACAATTGGTCTAACTGCAATGCTTCGATGTCACCTTCGGGTTGTGGAGGTCAGAGGGCAGTCGCTTCACGGAAAACATCGAAAGTTTAGCCAAACGAGTAGTTATACTGGTAAAGCGAACCCCTTACTACAAAGCTGAAAAGTTTCGGAAGCGACTGGGATTAACGCTGAGATGCTGATGATGATGAAATGTGGATGCTAAGAGGTGATGGAAAGAAACAGCGTCAAGGGAAAACGGTGGCAATGACGGTCTCTAGGAGGCATAGGCGGGTGAAGACGGCTGGCTGACTGGTTGCAGATCAGAATGATGGGCTTGGCTTTTTTTTGGTTGGGAAATCACCAAATGACTTCTCCCGCTCTGGGTAGAGCGGAAGGGCGTGTCAGACTTTTACTGACTAAAACGCATCCATGTTTCTTCACTTGCCTGCGCGACGGCCAGGGCCACGGTTTCTTTTTTAACCAACCCGTAAGCCTGACCCATTGGGCTTGGCTTTGGCGGGTGGAGTTTGGATGACAAATCCGATAAAAAATAACAAGCCATCAAGAATTTCGAAGAAATGGTTGTCATGGTAACATAATCAAGTTGTTGTAATAATGTAATCATACGTGATATTAAATTTAAAAATATTGTGTTTAGTAGGAAAAAGAAATACTATCTACACAGCTCCCTGACGCCGACAGGTCACTAAGTCATCAAGACTTAGGGTTGAAGCTGTGGACTGTGTCTGTGATCTGAATAATGAGTCCTGGTGCAGTGGAAATTGATCAGAATAGTGCCTCATAGTACTGGAATGCATTATGACCTGTAGGACTGAATGAAATTTATGTATGAGTACAAATAATAAGTGTGAGTATATATGTATTTATTTTTTTATAAACAAGTGCTTGACCGCAATCTCGTCTGATGGTAAGCAGTGATGCAATCATTGATGGTAAAGCGCGCTAGTTTATTAAAAGCCTATTCATTACAACACATTCATCATCATCTTCTTCCTTACCTTTTAATTAATTAAACTCATGATTAATTATTCGCCAGCCATCATCTCAGCGTTAATCCCAGTCGCATCCGAAGCTTTTTTTTTCTTCTTTGGAGTCTGGGGTCTGCTTTACCAGTCTAACTGCTGATTTTGGCTAAACTTCGATATTTTCCCTGAAGTGACTGTCATCTGACCTTCGAACCTGAAGGCGATATCGAAGCATTGCAGTTATACCAATTGTTAGACTTTTGAGGGCTCCAACAACCCGTAACGGATTAACGTGCTTTCCGAGGCACGACTAACGATCTAAGACACATGCCTCCACTCTATAAGAGGAGCCATAATCCACTGAACGGGTCCAGTGTAAGTTGGTATGGATATGTGTTCAAATTTTTGGTTCTAGTATTTGCCAAGGTATCTTCACGATTATTTTTATTCACCGATTTGAGAACAGTGGTGATGAAATAATGTACCTACATATTTGAAAGTGCCTGCTTGGGTTAGAACCTACAACTAATAAGTCGTTGCTGTTGACTAGCAGTGGCCATCACTGCTCTCTGTTATTCAACGTTTAAAATGTAATGCTACCAGCCTTTTGCGCACTTATCCTTCTGACATTGATGTGGACGAATTTTTTGATATCCAATGAGCTTTATTCTTAGTTTTTGTTTTACTCTTGCGTATACATGTTTATATAGATATTTTAATGTTAACTGATAATAATGTTATCAGACATTTAGACATAAGTATTTTTAAGATAATGATTATGATAACAAAATGCAAAACCGCTCCTAACTCTAAACTTGTACCACACAACAAGTCTGATTACACGTCGAGGGTACAATTCATGATAAATATTAGCTGTACCTTTAAGCAATACATTGCCGATCGGAGGCAACACTCTCCAATTACTATAGTAACGACTGCGCAATGTAATCAAAAATTATTAACAATCCCTTTGAATTGAATCCCGATCGTATCTTGGTTTTGTATTTTTTCCTTTTTTTTGGTTAGGGTGGTTTTAATGTGCACATGGACATTTCTTTGCATTTCAGCACGTATTCTGAACGAGGGAAGGGTGATTAAAATAATATTACGTTTTAATTTAATTTTTATTAAATAAAATTGGTTATCTTAATCATCAATTGACTTGTAATAACAGATGCACGAGTCGATCGAAGATAAAGTTACACTTGCACTGATGACCAGCCTTTTTTTTGTTTGTGATGGGAAATCATCAAATGTCTTCTCCCGCTCTAGGCGGAGCGAAAGGGCGTGTCAGACTTTTACTGACTAAAACCCACCCGTGTTTCTTCACTCGCCTATACGCCAGGACCATGGTTTCTTATACAGGAACCTCCCGAAACAACCGTGTCCGGTGAGGACCTGCGACAGGCGGAAGGTGAGGGTGCCGTGGCGCCTCTCTGATGATCAGCCTCGAGTTCTCTTCATACCATCAATTTCATCGTTAAATCTCAATGCGCCTCTCATTTTTTTTTTAATCTCTATGCGCCTCTCATTTTTTTTTTTTTAATCTCAATACGCCTCTAATTTTTCTTTAAATCTCAATGCGCTCCTCATTTTTTTTAAATCTCACTGCGCCTCTCATTTTTTTGTTTAATCTCAATGCGCCTCTCATTTGTTTTTAAATCTCAATGAGCCTCTCATTTATTTTCCTGACCCAATTTACAGGCAAAAGACTGCCGGAATTGCCACATCATATCATCATATCATATACAGCAATCACCACGCATATATCCAGCATGAGAGCCAGCCTTGTAAAGTATCAGCCAGCCGTTTGGGGGTTTTATTGAACAAGCCGGAAATTAGTCTGGAAATTGCCATCATAAATTAATAGGAGATCAAATCGTCAAACCTTATCAAAATACCTACTTTTACAACACCAAGAAAGAGAAGAAAAAAGAGCATAATTGGAAAATTCGTGATCGTGGGTGTATTTACAATCATTTTAAACTCATATACACAAACAGCCAGACCTTGAACAACCACTACGCCAAAATTTCCGTCAGAATTACGAGTATTATAATGATTTCACCGCATAATTTGGAGTAATTCGACAGTTAGGGAATTAATCTTTAAGTCCAAAAAAGTGTCATCTTGCAATATGCATGTTTAAAAGCACTGACAGTAGTAAACCACTTTTATCAATTTAAAATTATTATCACTTCCGTCTTTATACGTTTTTTAAGTCGTCATGTTTATCAAAAGTAACCAAAACCAATTTCAAACTCTTTCCACAAAACGCCACCCAGGAGCTCTTAAATCTAAAACTCATCAAACCAAATGTTCTCAAAAAGTTTCCTAAATATGGCTCCAAAAATCCTATATGTACAATCATCATCATCATCGTCATCAACCTTTTATCGTCCACTGCTGGGCACAGGTCTCCTCTCATACAGAGAGGGATTGAGCGTAATCACCACGCTTGCTCAATGCGGGTTGGCGATTTCAGAATTAAAGTCCAAGTTTGCTCAAGATGTTTTCCTTCACCTTCAGTCATTGGTGTCCAAGATATACTTAGGATACTTACTTAGTTTATATGACAGCCTCCGTGGCGTAGCGGTAGCGGACGCGGCCGCTGCGCCAGGTGGCGCGGGTTCGATCCCCGCACAGTGCAAATATTTGTATGCATGAATATGAATATTTGCACTGGTCTGGTCGTGCCTCGGAAAGCACGTTAAGCCGTTGGTCCCGGTTGCCATACGAACATCTAGTGGCAGTCGTTACGGGTTCTTGGAGCCCTCAAAAGTCCAACAATTGGTCTAACTGCAATGCTTCGATGTCGCCTTCGGGTTGTGGAGGTCAGACGGCAGTCGCTTCACGGAAAATGTCAAAGTATAGCCATATCAGCAGTTTGACTGGTAAAGCGGACCCCAGACTCCAAAGCTGAAAAGGCTTCGGATGCGACTGGGATTAACGCTGGGATGATGACGATGACTTACTTACTTTATATGTAGAATAAATTACCTAAATCTTTAAAAGCATCAAAGACTTAATAAACACTTTCAAAAAACACTTCATTTGTGTTTAATTCAGAAAGCATATTAGATACCTATACGACAAAGGAATGCCTGAGCGAAATATAGAATCTACACCATCTTTTTCTGTTTTTTTTTATGTTTTTACTTTAGTACATGGGATTATTTTATAATACATAGCTGTTTAAACATTCTTTTTTTTTTTGTAATGTCTACTTGCTTTATAATTCTATACTATTTATTCTCTTCGGTTATGTTCTATGTATTAATGACTAAATGTATGCGCTGCTGAATGCTTCGCACACACCTTGGATAAACACTTCAATAATAGTCACGGATAGCCAAATATGATGATTTATTGATTACTTAACTAACTCGTAACTAATATAGGTATGAATGTGTAAATGAGTACAGTCTTTGAAGGCTGATCGTGTACGGTCGCCTTACGCTATAATTTGTGCAAGGCGACGGAATAATGCTGATCTATGTATGTAGCTAATATGCGCGTGTCATGTACGATGGCTGACTCGTACACTAAAGATTCTATTTTGTTACTTATTTTGATAATTATATAGCCGTTAATGTACACCCACTACCTAATGGATAAATAATAAGTATTTGTACGCCTTTCAAGGTAACACGTACATAATGCAACATATTTTCGTTAATTTCACTACCGTCTGATAACACCTATGTGTACAAATATTTGAAATATTCAATGTTATTTTATTGTACATTTAAGAATGTTGTCTGTTAGACCACAATTTTTTTTGTTAATAATTATAAGCTAGTGCTTGACTGCGATCCCGCCTGATGGTAAGCAGTGATGCAATCGTTGAAGGTAAAGCGCACTAGATTATTAAGCCTATTCATTTAAAAAACTCAGGAATAGGAAGGATGACGGCAGTTGAGCGAGCTGATGCAATGTTAAACCCAAGACCAACACGATCAAACGATGCTGCGCTAGAGGGAGATTGATCTGGAGACTCTCCACGACCAAACTTCCGACACAACAACATTTGGCGCATCGTATCCGCCACACATCGCAACACAACTGCTCAAACCCGTTCTCCGTACGGCTTCATCAGACATCATGCCGGAACACGACGAATCGCTAAATGGTTATAAGTATTCTGTTTAAGATTAACTTATGCTTAGATTTTGAAGTAAAAATAGTAATGATGGGATTCTCATGAAAACTGTGAAAGAGAAACATCTCGATTTGGCACACTTTTTCGTTTCTTTTTTTTTCAAGTTGTGATTCAACCTCAACTCTTAACAATGGCCTCTGTGGAATAGATATTACAATTTTGCCAATAACACGTGTAACAAATTACAGAAATTCTTTGAAAATTTTATTTCACAATAATGGCGGATATCGCCAATGACAGTTGAAAAAGACGGCCGCGTGTACAGTTTATGAGTGAGGTTTGAGGCAAAGTCATGATGTGGCCACTATGCTTCGATGTTTCAATGTTCTTTATGAATTATTTACAGAATGCACTTTTTACTACATAAATCACGCGCTTTTATTTAGGAAACGACACCATAAATATCTTAGCTTTCCCATCAAAACTCCGGTTTGGCACACGAGATGGTTGACATGTGGAATGTAAACTCGGCTGTCATTGTACCGATTTTCGTATCAGCTAATGGTTTGATAGCCAAGAGCCTCGACCAATATCTATTGATACTCTCGTTAGGGAATTGGATCAAGGGCCTGATTCAAAACGCAGTACTCATCGGTACGGCCCGCGTCGTAAGGAGGTTCCTGTCTCTGGAGCCCTAACCATTGGTAGCTTGGACCCTGCTCCCGTCATCGTTGGAACACATTTTTTTTTTATGTTTTTATATGTCTTTATACAGCTTGGAATTTTAATGGTTGTTTTCCCGCAGCGAAACGGTTTTGTCTTAGTAATACAATCGTTTCATCAATAAATAAAATATTAGAAACATGAAATGGCAGATTTAACAGTGATAAAAAAAACTCGAAAGTGAGCACGAACTAATAGTAACCTCTTGATATCTTCAGCTTAATGGCGCGGGGCCATTGACCCGCGTGCTTCAACTATTATCCATTCATACTTTTACGGGCTTAGGTCCATCATAAATACTTTTTAGCTGCAATTTACTAAACACGAAAATATAATTATTATCTAAGATAATAAGATTTTTTGTTACTTTTTTATAAATAAGTTTGTAATTTCTGCGCGCAGACTACTTTTCTTTTTTTTTTCTTTTTTTTTTTTGTGTAGTATTACTTCTGTGATATTAGATACCTATACGACAAAGGAATGCCTGGGCGAAATATAGAATCTACACCATCTTTTTCTGTTAGTATTACCACAGTCGAGAGCTTATTTTACTTTGAACATTCATAAAGTGACATCGTCTTTTTTTTTAATGCTAGTTGGAGCGGTAGTTTTTTGTATTGGTACATTTAAGCTATTTTATACCGCACATGACAGATTTTTTTGGTTTGAATATTTTTTTCTTTTATATGTCGGTGAATTTTTGGAATTGTTGCCTACAAGTTGTATCTAGCGTAACTAACTCTTCTCACTTTTTCGAGTTGATGTTTTTTTTAAATTATTGTTATTATTTTATAACACAAACATTTTTATTTTTGTCTTTTTTGTGATTTGCTTTAAGGAGTACTTTCGAAAGTACTCCTTAAAGCAAAAATCGTTCAAATCGTTCTGCCGCGGGAAAACAACCATTAAAATTCCAGCGTGTATAAATGTTTAAAAATGTAAATGAATATGTATATACAATATGTAAAGAAACCCCTGTCCGATTTGTGAAGGTATTTTTAGGTATCGATAACTGATTCTACTAATGCCTACAAAGCCGGGCTAAAGTTAAAAAAAACCGCCTAAAAAAATAAATATTATTTCGCAAAACGAGGTACTTAACTTAATACATGTGCAATACATGCGCGGCCGAAGGGGGCAAGGCACGCGGCACACGGTCGTATCGCTGTTTGCTCATAATAATGCCGTCAAAAATGGTGTTGTCACGTTTTAGAAAAATACCATTTCTTATTCGCGGAAAAAAAGATTATTTCAAAATTTATTAGTATTGTTACTATGATGATTACGTAAAATTTTATATTTTATTTGGTCATCTGTTTACCTATCCTTTATTATTCTTATAGATCGGACGGGATTTTCTTTACATATGTAAAGAAAATCCCGTCCGGTCCCGTCATATGGTATGTACAAAAATAAACGAAAAAAATAATTGTCATAATACCAGCGCTGCGACATTTACTTTTTTATATGTCGAAGCATTCTGGGCTCGTATATGACTTTCTGATTTTTTGTTACTTTTTTATACAGTATGTTAAATAACAGAGGGCGTTCCCTTAAACTCGTTAATAAATATCATTAATAGATTAAAATAAAATTATCAGCATAGAAAAATAAGCATAAAAAAATCCGAATAAAAAAAATTCTAATTGGAAATAAATTTGAAACCTCCTGTTTTAAATCAAAATAGTAGTCGTCATGTATAAATAAATTGCGACGTTGCCATCTTTCATGTTCGCATGTACAGTGTGTTTCTTTTACATGTCAATTTAAAATTTTTATTGAATATTTTCATATTGGAAAAAATTTTAAAACATTTTGTTTTCGAATGGAAATATTTTTTTTAGCATATATGTATGCTATACTATTTCGGGTTAACGGGAACGCCCTCTGTTAGTTAACATACTGTATATAAGTTGTTTTTAACCGACTTCAAAAAGTAGGAGGTTACTCAATTCAACCGTATATATTTATTTATTTATTAAAACTTCATGCACAAAGAAAAACATTGCACAATGGCGCGGCGGACTTAATGCCTTAGGTCTTATATAATTATGCTTCTTTTTTTTTTATTTGTGTTCAATTTAGTTTAGTTTTATGATCTTCCTGAACAGAGTCACAATAAATATTTTTTTATTTGTTTTACAGAAATTGCAAGTCAGTTTGTCAGTATAGTAGTGTTCATGCAAAAACCAAACAAAACAAAAACCAAATAAAACAAAACCAAAATCTTTTGATGGAAAATTTGCCTTTTCGTTATCTCAGCAACCGGATATAACAATAGAACTAAACTGCTTAAAATAAGTAAAAGGGCATGTATGGAAAAAATACCCAGACACACTATCACAGGATATTTTAATCGAAAATAATAATACTAAATAGTACACCGTAGACTATTTCCCCTTGGTATCCCATCCAAAGGTGAAAGCTCGCTCTTAGCAATAAGACCGTCCATTGTGTCGACTCTTTCTACAATCTTCATATTTATGTTCTGTAATTTATCATCATCATCACCATCACCAACCTTTTTTATCGTATTACTGCTGGGCACAAGTCTCCTCTCATACAGAGAAGGATTGAGCGTAATCACCACATTTGCTCAACGCGGGTTGGCGATTTCAGACTTAAATTTCAAGTTTCCTCAAGATGTTTTCCTTCACCTTTTAAGCAGTCATTAATATGGTCTTTATAGTGTATAGTCTGTAATTTATATGGTGTTCATAATGAAAAATATTCTATTTTATACTATACAACAATCCTTTAGCATTTTGATTTGAAATTCTGCTTGTATCCGGTAACTTCCCCTTTAAAGGGGTACTCAATGCAAGTGTCTTCATATAACTAAGTGTAAACATAGCGATGTAAACAGCGTCGCTTAACAACACAACTGTGTAATAGTATGCCGCCGTCTGCGAGACGAGAAACGACAAAAATGTACCGAATGCAGAAAAATTGAAACCGATTTACATTAACTTATTATTTCAAGTAATACTCATGTGTACTTATTATTTAATGTCGTGGTGGCCTAGTGGTTACACCAGCTGACCAGCCTCTCAAGTATGAGTGCGCGGGTTCGATTCCAGGTCAGGCAAGTACCAATGAAACTTTTCTAAAGTTATATGTACTTTCTAAGTATATCTTGGACACCAATGACTAAAGGTGAAGGAAAACGTCTTGAGGAAACCTGGTCTTTAAGTCTGAAATCGCCAACCCGCACTGAGCAAGCGTGGTGACTACGCTCAATCCTTCTCTGTATGAGAGGAGACCTGTGCCCAGCAGTGAGACGATAAAAAGGTTGATAATGATGATGATTATTTCATAGCAGATATCTTTTTTTTTGTTATTGTCGCAAAAAGGACTTTAAATAAAGTAAAAGAAGGAAAGAAAAAACGTTTATTTAAGGTAACGTGTTACATATACCTACCTACCGTAGCACCTTGACGACGTATGACTACGCCTTTCCAAACATGAAAATTTATCTCTACATAGTGAATATTACATACTTCAGAATAGACAATACTATTCTGAAGTATGTAATATTCACTATGTAGAGATAAATTTTCAAATTTTCTTTCTAACTTCGTTGTAAAATGACATTATTGTCAATTTACAACGAAGGCATCTTGGTAGAGTCTACTGTGTCCATTTACTTGCAACCACATTAGCAACTTTGTTAGGTTCAGTATTCTGAAAATCTTGTTTTATACTTTTTCAGCGTCGTTTTTTGTCGTAGTTGGGTTTTAGTTTTTAGTTTTTATTATTTGTACTATTTTGGTGTTAAAGTGTATTTGTGGCGCATAATATTACCAAAAGTTAAATTGATGAACTAAAAACTAGGTACTTGACATATTACATCTACACGCACTTAAAACAACATAAGCCGGAAGGCATATAGTGCAGAGGACATTTTTGTGGGAGTTTTAGCCAGGTATCAAACTGTTTCCGCCTTCACCGCGTGGAGTTACTCCCAGCTTATGTCGTTTTCATTAGTGCATTACATATTCTATTAATGTTCACACTGCTCTACATTGCATAAAGCGATTCACAGTTCCCGTGATCCGCTCTTTACTCTTATCGCTCATATTTAACATCATTAAAGCATTCTTACAATTATGTACAAACATAAAGTACTCGTGAAGCTCTTTCACGTCTAACCACGGTATATTTATTTTAATTCTATATTCACATAGAACTTTTTGTCCGCTAGAGGGCGCAATACTAAATTTGGTGACAAGCTTTATAGCTCATAACTAACAGAATATGAAGGCCTTTCTAATGGTACTACAGTGATCTTATTCTGATAAGGAATAAAAAAGCTATGAACGAAAAGATGTGAATTATATGCAACCAGCCCATGAATACAGGTAAAGTCACGAGCAAATGCTAGCAATATATATATACCAAACACGCCATATTTATCTCAATTTTATTTTTTTACTCTGTATGTTTTGTCCGCTAGAGGGCGCCAAATTAGATTTTGTGAAACCCCATATAGCCTATAACCAGCGGACAATTAAGACGCTTCTAATGATATGTCATTTGTTGAATTCTGATAGGTAGTTTAGAAGTTACGAGGGAACAGATGAACATACATACATACATACATACATACATACATACATACATACATACATACATACATACACACATACATACATACATACATACATACATACATACATACATACATACATACATACATACATACATACATACATACATACATACATACATACATACATAGCCTGTCAAAATCATAACCCTCCTTTTGCTTTGCCGTAGTCGGGTAAAAATGTCCTACCGTTTTCAATACGTTCGTTCGTTCGTTTTTTATTAAAAAAGAATATCGAACTAAAAAGTTAAAAATAAATATAATTTAAAAAACTAAAAAAAACATGCTTTGAAAAAAACTAAAAAGTTTAAAATATTTTTTTTAAAAAGCGTGAGGCGCTTAATATACAAAAATTATGGTACAAAGCGCCTCACGCTTTTTTTTAAATTACTTTTAACTTTTTAGTTTGATATTTTTTAGAAGCATGTTTTTTTTTTATTTTTTTAAACTATATTTTTTAGTTAGGATACCACCCAATTATACAGTACAGTAATCCTACACCAGTATTAACACTATGATCTTGAGCTCATCATCATCATTTCAGCCGAATCACATCTACTGCTGAGCATAGGCCTCCTAAAAACATCTCCACTTCGACTTTCCTGCTTCTTGAATAAAATTGGCTCCTGGGGCTTTAACCAGCCCCCTAATCAGTGAACACATTTTTCCGCACCTGTACCGCCGACCTGCCCCCTAATCGGCGAACACATTTTTGCCAAATGATTGCGACTAGTTGGGATCAGTTGGGATCGTTTGGACCACCCTTTGGTCCGTTCGGTCCAAACGATCCCAACTAGTCGTAATCATTTGACAAAAATGTGTTCGCCGATTAGGGGGCAGGTCGGCGGTACAACTAGTGGGAGGCCTTTCAACGCTATGTCTTTCGGCACGCGATAACCACTCCAAAACCTTTCGGCCTCATCGGCTATCTGGTCCGTGCCCACTACCACTTAAATTTAGCTATTCTTCATCCTATGTTTTTCCCTTAGTTCTCATGCAGATCTTTCCTTTTTAGATTCAATCACACAGGGTAACTTCAAGCGTAACCCTTACCATTGTATTTTAGGCGACTTTAAGTCTAATAAGGCCTATTGTGAGTTCGTTTCAGTGCTATAGGTCATCTTTGGCAACACGTACTGATCAACGACTTTCGTCTTGAATCACTGCGGTATGTGGGAGAAAAAGATACCTACTGTGTAGCTTTCAAAATACTACCTAGTCGAGTTGGATTCGACGATTGACTTCTTTCTCCAATAACACCTATACAACTGTATAGTTTGTCCTAGATAAAAGTACTCGTCCACAACTTCGAGTGTAGCATCCCCGATCTTCAAGATCTTGGACTGATATAGAGTAGGTAGATTTCATAACATGTGAGACCAGCTAATACTAGTTTTGTTACTCCTGGCATGTGAATACTGTACCTACCAAAAGCCACAGTTCAAAAGGCAGTACCACTGTTTTTATTTTAACTTAAGAAACTCAAACCATTTGCTCTTTTCAATTGTCAAGGAGACGATCAGTCAGGAAAATCATTTTAAATCATTTTAAGTACCTATGGAGATGAAGTAACTAATAAGCTGTAAAAATGTCCCGAAACAATAACCACCTTTTAGGTTTCACCAGAATCGGGTAAAAAGCCTGTATGGATTTAGTTTTGACAAAACAGCAAACATACTAAACAGAACCTAGGTAATCCCAGAAGAATGTGACTATCTATCAAAGAAGGGCTCAAAATGTAACCAAACACAACATAGTCAGAAATGATATGATATGAAATCGATTATTAAGCAAGTAGGATCACTGATCCATAGATAGAGCCGGCATTTCCTAACTGACTACCTCTGAGAAGAAATAGCCGAAACATACTCAGGGATCATCGTCTTTTTTCAAGTCCAGACATTAAAAATGAAAACGTTTACAATAATTTACGTGATTTAAAAAAAAAACTTCCCGTATTGTTCCCATTCTTGGGACACAAACTAGGTGGGAGTGGGCCTTAATTAACCAAATCGCACTGGCCCTGCGTCCAGTGCGATTTGATAGATGTCACATGTCTTTGAAGTTTTAGGTCTAGGACATGCCGGTTTTCTCACGATGTATTCCTTCACCGTTTTGAGAGAAGTGGTGATGAAATAATTTACACAAAGTAAAGCGCCTGATGGGGTTCGAACCTGCGACCTACAACATATAAGTCGCAGCCGATACCAATTGCCCACCACTGCTCTAACCAAACTCTAGCGAAACCCAAACTGCCTTGCTATCCGTACTTACTACACAAATAAATAAAAAAGTAGTGCAAGGAAGAAAATTGCGCGTTTTCCTGTATTTTGTGCAAGAAGCTTGAGAGCTTAATCATGCGCAAGATAAGCAGGTCGAGTCAGGGTTGCCACTTTATGTTCATTTAATTATTTGAGGACATGTTTATTCAATACGCTCAATCCTTCTCTGTATGAGAGGAGACCTGTGTTCAGCAGTGGGACGATAAAAAGGTTGATGATGATGATGTTTATTCATTACAGTAACGACCAAAACTTATGAGAGGTGTGAAGATTGTAGGTTCGAAACCAGTAAGGCAGTATCTTTTAAGTTCCTATGTCTCCTCGATGAGGCAGAGGGCGTTCACAGTGCGTCGCCATCCCGTTCAGTCTTGAGCTTCACGTTTTATTTCACTCCAGGTCTTCCCTATGTTCTTCGCTTCTGCGATGACCGTCCACCGCCAGGTTTGCTAAGGGCGACCACGTTCGCGTTTTCCTTGGGGGTTCCAGTCTAGGGCTTGCCTTGGTAATGTTCAGGATCCCTTCGGAGCGCTGAGCAGGGCGTGTGTAATAAGGCATTATACTTTGTATATATTATTTTAGCAATGTTAACCTCTAAAGATTTTGCACAGACAACCACACTATATCTTGTTTAATTAAACCACATCATGTCCTAGTACCAACACTTCTTAGATGTGACATAAGCTATCCAATGGTAGGGTACTGAGCTCGAGAGGTGGATTTTGCCCTCTAACTAAGAATATTCCGCCCGTGTTCCAGCAATACGAACGTTATAGACTGATTATGTAATTTTTGTTTTACGGATGCTCGTTTATCGGCTTTCTTTTTCTGAGTAGGAAATCATCAAGTGTCTTCTCCCGCTCTGGACGAAGTGGAAGGCTGTGTCAGATTTTAACTGTCTAGAACCCGACCGTATTCCTTCAATTGCCTGTGCCAGGGTCACGGTATCTATTTAGAAACAACGGCCCTGACATGCATCGGTTCTAGTGAACCTCTTCAGCATGTGCTTACATCTCTTTGAGCCGCGCGTGGAACTTAACACCCTGTCGACCTGAATATCTATTATATAGGCTTTATATGTATAACTCAGTGTTATAATTTAAAAAGAATAAATTGTTTTTAGGGTTCTGTACCCAAAAGGTAAAACGGAACCCTATTTATGAGACTTCGCTGTCCTTCTGTCTGTCCGTCCGTCTTTCACCAGGCTGTATCTCATGAACCGTAATAGCTAGAAAGTTGAAATTTTCCGAGTTTATGTATTTCTGCCGTTGCCGTTATAACAAGAAATACTACAAATAAAAAATATTTAACGGGGGCCCCATACAACAAACGTATTTTTTTGGCCGTTTTTAAAAATAATTGTACAGAACCCTTCGTGCGGCCGGTTTTTTTTTCATCATCATCAGTCTAGCACTTTCTACTATATTAGGGTTAGCTTCAAGTCCAACTAAATGCAACTGTATACGAGTATTTTACAAGAAGGGACTGCTTTTTGACTTAGTTATCCCTATTATTATGTAATCATTTATTTAGTTATTTTTTATTATTTTATTTTTGTATTTGTATAACTATAATAGGCTGATCATAGCGCACTTTATCCTCAAATATGAATAACCACTGTACGTCTGTACCTATGTATCACAAATAAATAAATAAAACAACAAAGAAATAAATAAAATAAATTGATGAAAACTAAGTAGGTTGTGGAGGTAAGATAAGAATCTTACCTCCACAACCTACTTTGTTTTCATCAATTTATTTTATTTTTTGTATTATTTTTCGTGCGTCATGTTTGCCGCATAAATTATTCTTTCTTTCTAGTTATCTTAACACGATATTGGTTTTCCATCAGACTGAAAAAAGCAATTCAAAGATGGAAAAGAAACGTGTGAAATATATATTTTACCTCCGAAATTTCTACTTGATCTTAATTTGATATATGATTTGGGAAAGACAGCAAAAAGGGTTGACACTGCATGTTTCAAGGATGGATATTCAGTTTCTTTTGTATGATATTTCTTGTGATTATGTGGTTTTTAGGGTTCCGTAGCCAAATGGCAAAAAACAGAACCCTTATAGATTCGTCATGTCTATCTGTCCGTCTGTCCGTCCGTATGTCACGGCTATTTTTTTTCCGAAACTATAAGACCTATACTGTTGAAACTTGGTAGGTAGATGTATTCTGTGAACAGCATTAAGATTTTGATGCAAAAATAATAAAAAATAGGGGGCCCTTCCCATACTTAGAACTGAAACTATTTTTTTTTTTATTAAACACTTACGTGTGGGGTATCTATGAATAGGTCTTCAAAAATGATATCGAGGTTTCTAAAATATTTTTTTCCAAACCGAATAGTTTGCGTGAGAGACGCTTCCAAAGTGGAAAAAAGTTGCCATCTAACTTATAAAATAAGAAAATGAAAAATCTAAAAAAACCATATGATGTACATTGCTATAAAGACTACCAACGAAAATTGTTTTGAACGAGATCTAGTAGGTAGTTCTTTTTTAATACCTCATAAATCGTAAACCGCTTATTACCGCGTAATCTTTCATACAAATAACTTAAATCCTTTAATTTCATAAATCAATGGTACGGAGCCCTTTGAACATGACTCCGACACGCACTTGGCCGGTTTTTTGGCATTAACACCTGACATTTTGTCAGTTTCTACTGCGTAATTTGTTTAAAAGATAGAGATAAGTCTTCATTTATACTTTGTTTAGTAATCAGGGGAGTGCACAAATCTTCTGCAAGATTTACAGGGGGGCAGCTGCCCCTCCTGCCCCTCCTGCCCCCACTTGGGTACGCCCATGAATCTGCGGGAACCCTACACAATTTTAGGGCCCGCCTTTTGTCCTTCACCAATTCAATTTAGCGATAAGGGACAGAAAGACTTGCGATAAACACTAAGACAAATAAAGTAGCCTTCGATTGAAAGACGGGGTTAGGGTGTTAAGGAAAAATTGGGGTCGTGAGCAGAATAGTAAGTACTTCATCTAGTACTTCTTATTAATGACGGTATGCTGCTATCGAGTAAGGTAATATAAATGAGTGTAAAGAAGGCAGGGTTTGATAAGTAATCTGGTGGTACAATGCTGCGTTTATTAATAGAAGTAATGGAAATAAATGGATGAAAGTCGTAATGGAATAGTGCACTAGAAATAAAAACGAGGAGATGAATTACCGCCATCTTCTTCTTCAGCCTATAGATGTCCACTGCTGGACAAAGGCCTTCCCCAAGGCTTTCCACGCTGACCGGTCTTATGCTGCCCGCATCCATCGGCTTCCCGTGACCTTAATCAGGTCATCGGTCCACCTTGTTAAGGGCCTTCCTACGCTGCGTCTTCCAGCACGTGGCCGCCACTCCAGAACCTTACTGCCCAATCGGCCATCGGTTCTACGAGCAATGTGCCCTGCCCAGTGCCACTTAAGTTTAGCGACTCGCAGAGCTATGTCGGTGACTTTGGTTCTTCTGCGGATCTCCTCATTTCTGATTCGATCACGCAGAGAAACTCCGAGCATAGCTCTTTCCATTGCCCTTTGTGTGACTCTGAGCCTTCGTATGAGGCCCATTGTGGGCAACCACGTTTCAGTTTCGTAAGTCATCACTGGCAACACACACTGGTCAAAGACTTTAGTCTTGAGACACTGTGGTATCTTGGACGACGAGAAGATGTAGCGTAGCTTCCCGAACGCTGCCCGCCTTATGAATTTGTTATTCCAACACGTTTCTATTTTCATGCTTAAGAGACCGTAATCTGTTAAATTCATAATGATCAATTATCTCAATCGTATCGTAATGGAATGGTGATAGAATGACATTGCCGTATTGGCATTATTATAAAACCCGTTAATAGAAATGATTTCCTAAAAACTACTAGGTACTCAATTCAAACATTTATTAATATAGACTGGAGTGTCAGTGATTGACCACTGGAGTCAGTTATTTTTTACCCATGGCTGACAAGTTCGATGCGCCAGTGCTAAAGCACTAGTTAAGTTAGCATTGCTTGTGCGGCAGTCTTGATTAGTTTTTAAGTATTATTAACCCTTAGTAGATAAGTTACTAACCATTGGACCTTTGATGTCATTTAATAAATTAAATTATTATTTTATAAACCAGTACTTGACCGCAATCCCGCCTATTGGTAAGCAGTGATGCAGTCGTTGATGGTAAAGCGCACTAGTTTATTAAAGAGCTTATTCACTCTAGCCTTGAAGACACTCAAATTGTAGTCAGAGTGGTAATTGCATTCATAGTGTAACTGCATTCTACAAACGTTCTTTTGTTATGAGGGCGACCTCATAACAAACCTTCTCCACCAAATCTTCCTTCCTATTCACTAAGATTTTTTAAGTGAATGGGCTTAATAAACCAGCGCGCTTTACCATTAACTATTGCATCACTGCTTACCATCAGGCGGGATTGCAGTCAAGCGCTAGTGTATAATTATAAAAAAAAGATATATACAATAAAAATATATAATATTCAGAAGACTCGTAGAGTAACACTAGGTACTTCATCGTCATTGTGAGCTTGTGAAACGTACAATCCTCATATATTACAAATCTAGATATTTTTGCTATTAACCAGAACAAATTTAGAAAAATGGCTATTGATTTCTTCTCAGTCTATAGAGGTCCACTGCTGGACAAAGGCCTCCGTGAGGTCCTCAAGAGAAGCGCTGCTGCCCGCTTCCCTGGTAAGAGTTCCCTTAGTCGCCTCTTACGACACCCATGGGAGGATATGCTTTGGTACTATTCTAAGCCCGGTACCATACGGGGCATGGCTAATGGATGGGGTTGATTTACTTTGTCGTAAACCTTAACGTTGATTGCTTCTTGCTGAAGTTATGGTGTGACGTGGGTGTGGTGTTGAACTATATAAATCTAGACAGGGCGTTCCCTGTCTAGATTTAGTTCAACACCACGTTCCGTGGTGTGTCACTGTGTCTTGAAATGGTTTGTGTGACTTTTCAGGTTTACTTTTATCTTTCGTTTTATTCTTGCTTTCCTCCCTTTCTGTATACTTCTGTTTCCTTATTTCTTGTAAAATCCATATGATTCCATGGATAATGGTGTGGGTTATGTGTTTTTTTACTATTATACCTTAGCTAACTATTAATGTTGTAATAGGTGCATAACTAATTTTTGTCACAAATGCTAGTAAATATTGTTTACCTACTAACAATCATCTATAGTCTTTTTAACCGACTTCAAAAAGGAGGGGGTTACTCAATTCGACCGTAAATATGCTTTTTTTATGTATGTTCGCGCATAACTTCGTCGTTTATGAACCGATTTTGATCGTTCTTTTTCTGTTGGAAAGAAGACGTTCCCAATGTGGTCCCATGATAAGGATATCAGGGTTTGATGGCGGAAGACCAGAGAAAACAAGGGAAACTTTCAAAAATTGCAGGGGCGACTAGTACATTTCTTAGTATTTTCATTAAGTATTTTAAAGCACTACAATTTAATAAAGGTCTGGAGTAGATCTGATGATGGAGCCGGGAGACAGTCGAAGGAACTCCTCAACAATTCGCAGCAGCTACCTTGTGTTTGTGCTTGAATAATTTGTATTGACAAGAACCTTACACCTAGATGGGTGGTGACTGTCATTAGGGAGCTGATGATGATGACAAAGGTCAGTTCAGGGAACTCCTAAACGATTTACAGTAGCAACCTTGTATTTGGACTCAATTCATTTTTATTGATGAGACCTTTGCACCCATTGGGTTAAAATAATGGTCTGCAGTAAATTTGATGTTGAAGACCATAGGCAGTTGAGGGAATACTCGGAAGTCGGTGTCAAAAATGAATATACAAAACCAAAGACACCGACTTCCGAAATTGGTTATTTTTCAATTTGTAGCGGTTTTTGGAAGTCGGTTCTTTTTTTGTAAAAAAGTTTTTATTTTAGTTTCGTTATTTACCTATATAATATTCAGTAAGTAAATTTATACATACATTATTTATGTATAAATAATTTGGGATATTTTTATAATAATTATTTTCGTCGTGGAGAACCTTGGGGGAGGCCTATGTCCAGCAGTGGACGTCTTTCGGCTGAAATGAATGAATGAATGAAAAATTATGGATATGTATTATAATCAACCTATATTGTTTCCACTGTTGGGACTCCTTTGGGTGAGAGGGAGTGGGCCGTAGTCTAACCACGCAGGCCCGGTGCGGGTTGGTAGATGTCACATGTCTTTGATTTTTTTTTTTTTTTTGGCTCTAGAACATTGCGTTTCCTCGCAATGTTTTCCTTCACCGTTTTGAGCGCAGTGACGAGGAATTATTTACACAAAGTAAAGCGCCTGATGGGGTTCGAACCTACGACCTACAACTTGTAAGTCGCAGCCGATACCACTAGGCCACCCCTTTTTTTTTGTTGGGATGGGAAATCATCAAATCAAATCAAAATTGTTTATTTCAAATTAACCAACAGTTGGTGCTTTTGAATAGTCAATGTCGGTCATTCCAAGAAAAGTGAAGCTAAATTGCACGTTCCAAAGCGTAAATCTCTATGGAGAAGAACGTGCAAGAAACTCCATGGACACTCTTTTAAAATCATAATATGGATTACATGTCTTCGTTACATATTTCTGTTGCTTCTATCATGTGAGCACAATGTATAATTATAAAAAATAACGAAAAGATAGAAAATTAATCAAGCCCACTGGCAGCTAAGAGATGACCAGTCTCCACTGACGGCCCCCGTTCACGAGCATGACGCGCGCATCAGCCCCACTTAGCTCAACCATCAATTGACTTCTCCCGCTCTGGGCGAAGCGGAAGGGCGTGTCAGACATTTACAGACTAAAACCCATCCGTATTTATTCAGGCAGGTATGAGGAGGCATCGATCTTCGTGGGCCCCGTCACGATGTTCGGACATCTCTTTGAGGCGCGCGTGAAACACAACGCGCCGTCGACTCGGGCCTGGTCCTTACTGGGCGGCGAGCTGCCCACTGCTCACCGCCCGCAGGCCCGCGCACTAGGCCACCTCTGGCCGCTGGATATGTATGTATGTATGTATCTATTTTAGTGTATTGTAGGTATAATATTAGCACCAATGATTTAATGTCCAGAAAAATCTGTATCCATTCTAAGGTTGCCTGGCAGAGATTGCAGCAGCGTAAGGCCGCCTATTGTAAATTTTGTAGGCACTGTTGAATTTATTTTTTATTTAATGTATGTTTTTGATGTGCATTAAAGTATATATTTTTTTCTTTTATATTTATAAACTAGTGCTTCACTGCAATCCCGTCTGATGGTAAGAAGTGATCCAATCGTTGATGGTAAAGCACGCTAGTTTCTTAAGAGCCTATTCACTCAAAATAGCTGAGAGAATAGGAGAGAGGACGGCAGTTGAGCGAGGTGATGCAATGTTAAACCCAACACACGACCAACGATTTTTCACTAGAGGGAAATTTCGACACAACAACATTTGGCGCATCGTACCCGGCACACTTCGCAACACAACTGCTCAGACCCGTCCTCCGCTTCACTAAACTGTACACAGTATAGGCTCTCAATAAACTAGCGCGCTTTACCATCAATAATTGCATCGCTGCTTACCATCAGGCGGCATTGCGGTCTATATCACTAGTTTATAATTTATAAAAAAAAACCTCCTCCCCAAATCCCAACCATCCATTTCTAGAGCCATCTCACTATAATTCAAGTGTCTTCAAGTCTAGAATGAATAAGCTCTTAATAAACTAGCGCGCTTTACTATCGACGATTGCATCACTGCTTACCATCAGGCGGGATTGCGGTCAAGCACGAGTTTTTATGTAATTATAAAAAAATATATTAAATGATTTTAATTTCTTAGTTATCTGCAATGTTATATTCCCTAAGGATAAACACCAAAAACCAAAAACCTTTCATCGAAACAAGAGAGCGCAACGCAATACAAAATGGTGGACGTGCCCAGAATAGGGACGACCACTTATTAGTGTGAGGAATCGAAGCAGGGGCAAGATTACAAAGGGGATGATTAATATCTATACAGGGAAAGTATAACTAAACAAAAGAAGGAAGCCGTTGGACAATCAGCGAAGAGAATTGTAGAGGCAAACGGTGGGGTTTGGAATCACTTGATCTATCTACCAATAAAGATCCGAAAAAACATGAAAACGCCATCAAAACTAACCCCAAAAAAATGGCTGGCTTCGCCTATTTTAAAACTATTCACATTCCATAGATTAAAACAATATCCGCATTTTGAAAATGGACTGTTTTTTTTAATTAATATTATAAACTAGTGTTTGACCGCAATCCCGTCTGATGATAAGCAGTGATGCAATCGTTGATGGTAAAACGCACTAATTCAATAAGAGTCTATTCACTCAAAAAAACTGATTCAATAGAAAGGAAGATGGCTGTTGGGCGAGGTGATGCAATGTTAAACCCAAGAACACCATGCTGCGCCAGAGGGAGATTGATCTGGAAACCCTCCACAACCAAACTACCTACTCAATAACATTTGGAGCATCGTACCCCGCACACATCGCAACACAACTGCTCAGACCCGTCCTCAGTACGGCTTCACTAGACATGACGAGACACGACGAATCGCTTGGCGGCAAGACTTTGTTGGTGGGTAACTTCTGCCGACAGCCGATGTTATGGCCTACCACCGAAAAAAGATAAACACTTTTATAATAAAAAATAAATAGATAAACGTATCAGAGGTACCCAATACTGGGTACACATTAATAAGAATAGGTTCCTATTCGTATCACGCAGCAATAATACGTATTGCTGACCTGCGTCCTTTTATATAAAGGTGGGTTTTTATTATTCTTCTTGTTTTATTTCTGCTTGTAATACCTAGGTATAGGTAATTTTTTATTGGTTTATTTTTTTAAATAGGATTCGTAGATGGAAGGAAGAGGCGGAGCGCGTGAGGGAGCGAGAATCTCAACGTCCTAGAGGCATGACCTATAGTCGCCGAGAGACGGGAGACGCCGGTCTGGAGACAACATCGAACTTCCGACTTTTGGCCTGTACAATGCTCCTAGAGGCACATATTGGTTGAGCTTGATGGTGCTGCTCATGTGGATTGCTCTGAGGACACGGTGGAGCATACGGTGGAGATCTGCCCGGCTTGGTTAGAGCACCACCGAGTCTCGCGTCCGACCCTGGTCAAGGCCATGGACCGGACTGAGAGTGCATGGCAGGCCGTGACCACCTTCTGTGAAGGAGTGATGCTGGCAAAGGAGGAGGCGGAGCGCGTGAGGGAGCGGGAATCCCAGCGCCCTCATGCCACTAGCCGCCGCAGGAGATGCCCTGGTCGGGAGGCAACATCGAACTCCCGGCCACCGGAGGCGCGGGCTTGCAGGCGGCGAGCAGTGGGCAGCTCGCCGCCCGGTTAGGACCAGGCCCAAGTCGACAGCGCGTTCTGTTTCAAGCGCGCCTCAAAGAGATGTCAGCACATCGTGACGGTGTCCACGAAGACCGATGTCTCCTGGTTCAGGGTTGCGGGTTGGTTAAACAAGAAACCGTGGCCCTGGCCATCGCACAGGCAAGTGAAGAAACACGAGTGGGTTTTATTCAGTAAAAGTCTGACAAGCCCTTCCGCTCCCCCCAGAAAGGGATTAGTCATTTGATGTATTCCCATCCCAAACAAAAAAATGGTGCTGCTCCACGCGTCATGTTCGTAAACTGTTCGTCAGTTGAGACTGGTCATCTTTTAACTGCTAGGAATTATTTTTAAATACAAAGTCTTGCCGCCAAGCGATACGTCGTATTCCGGCATGATGTCCGGTGAAGCCGTACGGATGATGGGTCTGAGCAGTTGTGTTACGATGTGTGCCGGGTACGATGCGCCAAGTGTTGTTGAGTCGGAAGTTTGGTCGTGGAGGGTCTTCAGATCAATCTCCCTCTGGCGCAGCATCGTTGCTCGTGTTGTTAGGTTTAACATTGCATCAGCTCGCTTAACTGCCGTCTTCCTTCCTATTCACTCAGTTTTTTTTTTTTTGTGCGGTTGAACAATTGCATCACTGCCTACCATCAGGCGGGATTGCAGTCAAACCTAGTGCTTGACTGCAATCCCGCCTTTACAATTATAAAAAAAAAGGAAAACCTTAAATCTATCTTTACATATGACCCTAATGCGATAGTGTTGGCAACTGATAGCTTTATAGATAGGTATTTAATGCACTTTCCAGGCTGCAGTATACAATAAATACACTTTTTTTTTATAATTTTATTTATTTACACTTTCGCATAAAGAAATGTGCAAAGGCCGACTTAATACCTTAGGCATTTTCTACCAGTCAACCATGGGTGGTGAAGAGATCAGAGGGCAGGTGCTTTGAGTGGAAAAGTAAACAATGTTAAAAAAAACTCTTAACTGTAGTTAAACAAAGACTTAAATAAGCTATTAATATATACACATACACATACATACTACATATTATCAGAATATCATCATCATCGTCATTTCAGCCGCAAGCTTCCACTGATAGACATATGCCTCCCCCAAGTATCTCCATGACGACCGGTCCTGAGCCTCCCGCATCCAGCGGTTTCCCGCGACTTTCACCAGATCGTCAGTCCACCTTGTCGGGGGCCTACCCACGCTGCGTCTTCCGGTGCGTGGTCGCCACTCGAAAACCAGTCGGCCCCATTGAGCATCTGTCCTACGGAATATACAATATAACCCAGTCCGGCCCATAAGGATAATGAAGGTTAGGTAAACACATGACTAAATAGTATCAATATCATAGTAACAATACTAATGAATTTTGAAATATTTGGCGGTATTATTATAAGCGATGCGACCACGTGCCGCGTGCCCTGCCCCCCGTCACCCGCGCATTTATTGCCAATCTCACATGTATTAAGCTACCTCTTTTTGCGAAATAATATTTATTTTTGTAGGGGGATTTTTTTTAAGTTTAGCCCGGCTTTTAAGCATTAGTAGAATCAGTTATCGATACCTAACAATACCTTCACGGATCGGACAGGGTTTTTTTTACATGTTGTATTATATACCAGAATATTTACTGATAATATATACAAAACTATTTATTGTAAATACAATGAAGTAGCTACACAGTCGCATACAAATAATATTATCCATACTAATATTATAAATGCGAAAGTAACTCTGTCTGTGTCTGTCTGTCTGTCTGTCTGTTACGCTTTCTCGCCCTGAGAAAGAACATAGGCTACCTTTTATCCCGGAAAAAATTGATGTTCCCGAGGGAAATTTAAAAAGCGCGATATAACCGAACCCCACGCGGGCGAAGCCGCGGGCTGAAAGCTAGTATTTATTATATTTTACTCGTAAGACTAGACAGGACTCTAGTACCATAATCCTCGCCAAGGTAAAAATACCAGAAAATGTGAATTGTGCTCTGAAAACAACTTGGTACATTTAAATGTTGCGAAAAGCTCTTTAAATGCAAGTGATTCCAAGTGGTAAGCTCTAGAAAATCCAGGACTCTTAAGTGTGGCACAGTCCCTTTAAGTACGGTTGACCTAGCAGTATTGAGTACATTTTCTAATCTATACTTCTATACTAATATATAAAGCTGAAGAGTTTTTTTGTTTGTTGGAACGCGCTAATCTCGGGAACTACTGGTCCGATTTGAAAAATTCTTTTTGCGTTGGATAGCCTATTAATCTAGGACGGCATTAAGCTTAAACATATCTAACATATTATAGCTTTAGGCTATATAACATTACGCTGCGACCAATACGAGCGGAGCATAACTAACGCCACACCATCGAAGTTGCTGGCGGCCGCTAGTGGTTCATAATTTTTCATACTTGAGATTGAAGAACATAACTACGTTGCCGTGAGAAATCGCGATACGGCAGAAGAGATCCTCCTACTCATCTCGTGGCGACATGTAGACTGCGATTGTCGCAACCTTGGTCCTCTCCTGAGGACGAGAAGCGCCACAGCGTTCTCACCTTCCGCCTGACGCCTGATGTTTCGGGAGGCTCCTGTTTCGGATAAGGCGGAAGGAAACACCAGAATGTAACCACTGAGGGGATCGCCCTGAGAACACGGTGAAGCACACGATGCCCGGCTTGGGCGGAGCACCGCCGTGTCCTCGTAGCGGTGATCGGCGGCAATCTCTCGCGTCCGGCCCTGATCTAGGCCATGGTTTGGAGCGAGAGTGCATGGCAGGCCGTCACATCCTTCTGCGAAGCAGTGATGCTGATAAAGGAGGCGGAGCGCGTGAGAAAGCGGAAATCTCAACCCCCTCACGCCTCTGATAGCCGTAGGCGACGCCCTAGTCGGAAGACAACATCCACCCCCCGGCCACCGCAGGCGCTGGCTTGGTGGCGGTGAGCAGTGGATAGCGCATCGTAGGCCCGGGTTGACGGCGCATTGAGTATCACGCGCGCCTCAAAGAGATGTCTGCACATCGTGACGAGTTCCACAAAACCGATGTCTGGGTGAGGATTGCAGGTTGGTTAAAGGAGATACCGTGGCCTTGGTGCACAGGCAAGTGGAGGAACACGGGAAGGTTTTAGTCAGTAAAAGCCTGACACGCCTGAACGGGAGAGATCATTTGATGATTTCACATCCACACAAAAAAAAATTGCAGAAACAAAGTGAAGTGAAGGCTGATATCACTTTTTTAAAAGGTTTTAAATAAAAAAAAAATAAAAAATGTTTTATTGAAAAGAAATTACAAATTATAACCTACGAAATACATTAAAGGAATTACGTTACAAACAATCAAAGTGAGCCCTAACGTCTAAACTAGGCCGAGCCTGTTTTGTTCTAATAAAAACGTTTTCTGATAGATACTCAAACTCAAACTCATTTATTGCGATGATGGGTAATTGATATAATTCACATCGATAGGTAAAATAGTTTGGCATCTCCATAATCCGCCTGAAGGCATGCAATTTTACTTGGCGTTTATCTCTACTTATACGCTAAAACTACATCGACGTCATAATAAATTGATAATTTTGTCGTGGTGGCCTAGTGGTTAAAACACCAGGCACTCAATTATGAGTGTGCGGGTTCGATTTTAGGTCAGCTAAGTATCAATGTAACTTTTCTAATTTATATTATGTACTTTATAAGTATATCTTGGACTAGGACAAGGTGAGGGAAAACATCTTGAGGAAACCTGGACTTTAAGTCTGAAATCACGAACCCACATTGAGTAAGCGTAGTGATTACGCTCAATCCTTCTCTGTACGAGAGGAGACCTGTGCCCAGTAGTGCATGTTGGTATTTCGCTGTAAATGATGTTAAATCGATGGCTGTTTGTGTTAGCGTAATTCTTAAGGTCATTAAATTGAGCTTCTGATTATAAATCAATGTTTCTGTTTTGTGTTGAACTTTTTTATGTAAAACTCTCTCCTGATCCTAAAAATATTTATTATTTAGGTAAATAGAACTGCTTATATTAATTGATAGATTAGGATGTGATTAGGGATGCGTTTTTGAAGTGTATTGTTAATGATTGTCGTCATTGGTTATGCTACATACTAACAGAACATATTGACTACTGAGCATACTATTTTATTCTTCCTCTTAATGTTTTACACAGCTACGTATATCCACTATCCTAAACAATACATTAGTTATAATAAGCGGTCCAAATACATATGAATAGCGACCGCCAGCGACTTCGTTCGCGTGGAGTTAGTTATGCTCCTCTCCTAATAGTCTCAGCGTGATGTTATATAGCTTAAAGCCTTCCTGGATTAATGGGCTATCCAACGCAAAAAGAATTTTTCAAATCGGCCCAGTAGTTCCCGAGATAAGCGCGAACAAACAAACATACAAACAAACTCTTCAGCTTTATATATTAGTATATAGATTAAGTACTATTCATGAAACATTTTTATTTATTTTTTTAATAATTATGAACAAGTGCTTGACTGCAATCTGATGCTAAGCGTGATGCAATGTTAAACCCAACAACACGACCAGCGATCCTGGACCAGAGGGAGATTGATCTAGAGACCCTCCACGACCAAAGTTCCGATACAACAACATTTGACGCATCGTACCAAACTTCATTCAACACTAACCATCAAACAAAGGCGACCATAAACCATAATTCTACACCAATCGTTATTTATTAAACCCGTTACAAAATTCAGAAGCAAACAAAACTAAACACTCCGATTAATATCGAGTTATCTCGACAAATGTGCGACAATTGGAATGATGGAATGACCCATTTAACTAGACTAAATACCGAGCCGATACCATCCATAGTATCGAGTTTAATACCAATTATTTATCGCAAACGGGAATCGGTATTCTAGTCCACTCGACTATGAATAATAGGTTTCGCGCCATTGCTAAAATTTGGAGTTAAATTCGAATTATGAGATTAACGCACTGATTTCATTTAAAAAGGAATTTGTGATATGTATGTGCGTTAAAGCTTATAGGATTTTGAATACGTCCATTATTAGTGTAATGTTCCCTTTGTTGGGACACCTGTGAGAGGGAGTGGGCCGTATTCCACCACACGGACCCAGTGCGGGTTAGTAGATGTCACATGTCTTCAAGTGATAAGGAAAAACGTCGCGAGGAAACGAGCAACACCTATTTTAAAACATGAAGACATATGATCTCTGTGAATTCATGTCTCATGTCATTCATTAAGCCTTTCATTGGTTCTATAAATTGGATTTATTTATTTATTAAAGCTCAATCTGTGTGATTTGTCAGTATATATTTATATTTACAATTTATTGTACACTAAAAACATATAATATCTTTATATATATAATTCTGCTGTACGTGTGTATGTAATTGAACTCCTCCTAAACGGCTTGACCGATTTAAATGATTTTTTCTGTATGCGTTTGAGTGGCCCCCTGGATGGTTTAGATTCACAAATCAGCCCGGCAGATGGCGCTGATTGCTTGAAAAAGCATGTGATCTCGGAAACGGCCCTAACGATTTTGCTGAAATTTGATATGTGGGGGTTTTCGGGGACGAGAAATCGATCTATCTCAGTGTTATGTCTGCGGAAGCGCATGTTTTCGAGTTTTCTTATTCGCAATATTTCATGCGTAATATGGGCGCTAATTTCGCGCGGCTTGACATTACGGCTGTGGCGTGGTGGATAGTGGTATGGTTCTACTCCCGGTGGCTGGTGTTCCTCGGTTCAAACCCAGGCAGACTCAAGTATTTTTTTTTGTTTTTAGACAAGTTTATAGTTTTTTTTTAGTTTTTGGAGTCACTTATAAATATAATTGTACATAAGAACTAAAAGGCGAAAAAATAAAAGAGATATTTTTTTTTATTTAACTAAATTTGTACTTATGAACTAAAAGCGAAAAAAATAAATAGAAATAAATAATTATTCAAGATTTTTTATTTTACTTAAAGAGACTGAAACAAGAGCTCTACGGGTAGAGAGATGTGTGATATCTTTGTTACAAAATGTAGATGACAATGCTTTCCGTGGGTATATTCCTTAATCTGCTGTACGTGTGTACGCCACTGAAGTCCTAGCGCTGGTCCGATTTGAATGAATTTTTTATGCGTTTAGGTGACGCCCTGGATTGTTTAGATTCACAAATCAGTCCGGCAGATGGCGCTGCAGTCGGTGTCTAGGTTATTTATCCTAAACGGCTGAACTGATTTAAATGAATTTTTGTTTTTACAATCAAGTGGGGGCCTGGAAAATTAACATTCACAAATCAGCCCTACAGATGGCGCTGCAGTTGGTAACTAGGTTATTTATCTATACCTACTGCACCTAAACGGCTGGACTGATTTGAATGATTTTTTTTTTGTTTGCGTTTGGGTGACGCCCTGGATGGTTTAGATTCACAAATCAGCCCGGCAGATGGCGCTGCAGTCGGTGTCTAGGTTATTTATCCTAAACCGCTGAACTGATTTGAATAAATATTTGTTTATACATTTGCACCTAAACGGCTGGACTGATTTGAATGATTTTTTTTTTGTTTGCGTTTGGGTGACGCCCTGGATGGTTTAGATTCACAAATCAGCCCGGCAGATGGCGCTGCAGTCGGTGTCTAGGTTATTTATCCTAAACCGCTGAACTGATTTGAATAAATATTTGTTTATACATTCAAGTGGGGGTCTGGAAAATTTACATTTACAAATCAGCCCGGCAGATGGCGCTGCAGTCGGTATCTAGGATATTTATCTATACCTACTTTTTTTTTATTGGAACAAAGCCCTCCACTCTGTTCCCAACCCACTGCAGCTCCTGAAAGCCAGAATCAACAGTGGAGACCGCCAGAAAAACGCCGAGCAATGAAGCTCGACGAGTCCCAAAGAAATGATTCAACTGTCTTGGGTCCCGCAACGAAATCTATACCTACTGTAACTAAACGGCTGGACTGATTTGAATGTTTTTTTTTTTTTTTGCCTTTGGGCGACGCCTGGGATGGTTTAGATTTACAAACCAGCCCGGCAGATGGCACTGCAGTCGGTATCTATGTTATTTATCCCTTACGGCTGGATCGATTTGAATGAATTTTTGTAAGTATATGCATTTAAGTGGGGGCCTGGAAAATTTACATTCACAAAAAAACAATTCGGCAGATGGCGCTATAGTCGGTATTTAGGTTATTTTTCTGTACTGCAACTAAACGGGTGGACCTATTTGAACGGTTTTTTTTTTCAAATTTGATACATTTTTTTTTTATTATACCTAGACTATATTAAACACTCTGGCAACATATAGTAATTAATCAAACATCACAGGCGAACCCGGCTTGCTGATGATGTCTTGACTTGGCTCGCCGACCTTGACGGCGTGGCGAGAGGCCTCGGAGACTCGAACAAGTCTGGCTGAACCACAATATTGCCGATGTTGCGCTCCTGACTTTTTTCTACCTCATTCAAATTGTTTAGTTCTTCGGCAGTTAAATTAAGCGCTGAAAATGTTATTCCCTCAGAAGATGATGGTGACATTGTTGAGATGTATTTCCGTTTTAACAAGTAGTTGCTTCACTCGATTTTTTTGTTCCTTAGCCCTACTAATTTGTATTATCCGGCTCAAATTGTGACCGCATTTGATGCAAAACTTGAAGGTTTCAGCGGTTATTGTAAAACATTCGTCGCATCTTAACAAGTGTTTTTGTGCAAATATTGATTATAACGAATTGTTTTCGAAAAATTGATGTTATTTCAAAATGAAGAATAATAATAATGTTATTGATCTTTCCTGTCATACTTTTTAATACCCTAATCGCTTGAAATATCATATGCAGGACAACGTCTGCCGGGTCCGCTAGTATCTATATAAATATATTCAACACTACCAATACAATCAATCAGCAACCTCAGAATAAACTAAGAATGCATTGGGCGCGTTAATGGGGACTCTGAACAGAAACCCGTATATAAATAGTGCGAGATAAACTCCGCTCATGGGCTCCCCCACTGAGGCATAGTCTCCGGCTCCAGCTCGTGTAGGACTTGGAGAACGCTCCGTTTCCCTCGCGAGGGGAACATACTCCTCCACCCATGGCTCCACCTCCTGCAGTCCCTCTTGCGGACCACACTGACGATGACGACAATGCTCCATAGGTGACCGAGGTAGAGCTGAGAGCGGCGGAACATAGGCTGAATGGCAAAATGGCAAAAATACCGCCCCAGGACCCGATGGCTTACCTGGAAAACCTTGGGTTCTGGTCTTAGGGGCTCTCAGGCCTCGACTATGGGGGCTACTAAGTGCATGATTTGAGAAGGGTCAGTTAGAAGACAAAACTAGTCCTCTCTAGGGGAACCTGGTCCTCATAAAGAAGCCAGGGCGCCCTGCGGACTCTCCGTCCGCATGGCCCATCGTGCTGCTCGACGACGTGTGCAAGCTCTTTGAAAGCTAGACGTCGGGCGACTAATCTGGCCCGGATTTGGTGGAGTGCCAGTTTGGCTTCCATTGGGGGCGGTTTACTGTGGACGCCATCATGCGCGTGCGAGCCCTCACTACAGAGGATGCTGTGGCCTGGGGTGCGGCTGCCTTGTCTGTATCTCTAGACATTGCCAACGCCTTCAATACCCTACCTTGGAGTTTCATCAGGGAGGCATTCCGGTATCACTGGATGCCGACCTATCTCTGTCAAGTGGTCGAGGCATATTTAACGGACAGGACCGTTACCTATCCCGGTCACCAAGGAGTGTGGAACCGGCGAGACATGTCGTGCGGTGTTCCACAGGGATCGGTCCTGGGACCGCATCTGTGGAACTTTGGGTATGATTGGATGCTGCGCGCCGACCTCCCTATCGGCGTCAGGGTCCTGGTGGAAGGGAGGTCGCAGAAAACGGCGGCCAACGCAGAGACCCTCGCGGTTGCGACAATCGTTGAGAGGATCTGGCAATGGGGACTCAAGGTGGCCCTAGAAAGCCCTTCCGATCCGCCCAGACCGGCTACTCTATGACATAATCAAATTACCTCGCATTTGATGATTTCCTTCCACAGCAAAAAATTGATAGATACACTGCTTAACAACAACGAATAAGCGTCATAGGCTAAATATGCCATTGGGTATGAATATAAGAAATCTTTCACCACAAAGACTCCTCGTACAGTCAGTAACTTATTTACGTCCGCGACAGGCCCCCGTTTTTTTGATCGTCTCGAAACCGATAGTTAACATCCGTGCTCGGTGGATAATCGCCGGATGTTCGGCCGAAAATCGCGTCGTTAGTGCGCGCTGGGTCTTAGCAAGTGTTGGAGAAGTGTGGAGAAAGATTCAATTAAAAGTTACTTCGTTCCGCGGTTTCACCCGTACCAATTACGATAAAACGCTATAAAATATGAATGCGCTTGTTCACAAACAAAACTATTTAAAGTTCAGTGCATCCTTTTCTTTTTAACTCATTAAGAAAAGAATGGAATATAACATATCAGTAGTCCTGTCAAATTAACTTATGTGATGACTTCGTTGACAGTTTAGATGCGATTATAAACATAGCGACTGAAATACGTCAATTTACGTCAGGCGCTGACTAATTTGACAGGACTGACCTCTTAACTACTATGTTATTTATTCATAATCGATTATTAAAGTTAAGTAGCGTTAAAACGTCAAAAATGTCTGGTTAAACAGTCACTAACAGTATTCTTTTAAGCTTGTTCCTTCGCCTTTGTGTCAATGTTCTACATCGAACTATGAATTTGAACAGTCACAGAACTTGTGTAGTCTTTGGCTGATTGAACGCAATATTATGTTGGATAGTGTACAAGTTACAACCGGAGTCATTTATTATACGGACCTTGTAGAAACTAGAACCAATCTCCGTGCGTTCAGGCGCTTTTGCCATACCTATTATTGGAATCAATTGTAACATCACATACCTACTTTGGACCCATTAACTTAATCAAATTTTATTCCGTGGTACTTGGCAATCTGGGCTTCTCCATGTTGCAATAATGTCCCTTTGTGCCGATTGGCCTAGTTCTATTCTGTCTCCTGCTTGTTATGGAGGGGAGTGGAAAAAATATCTTTTTTCTTACTCCTCCGCTATTCTTTTCTGATTAATTTCGTTGCGGGACCCAAGACAGATGGATCGTTTCTCCGGGACTCGTCGAGCTTCATTGCTCGGCGTTTTTCTGGCGGTCTCTGTGAAGTGTTCAGACTCCAATAAATATAAAAAAGTAAAATATTAATTATCTATGGCACAATATCTTTGTCTATGTAAAGAAATGTCTTTTCATTTGTCATCGCGGTCTACACTGATTAAAGAGTACAAAGTGATTATTTTATCCACCGAGTTTTATTAAATTATATTATCAAAACCGTTCTCCAAACCCATCAATCATCACAGGTTATGGGCCCAGAATACGCTATAGCGTACATTACGGCGTGAGCAAACATCCTGTAAGAGATTTTAGCTGCCTGTGTCGTCCGTGTTAAGTTTATGAGACGCCACTGAACGCCATTTTTTTTGTTGAATTCGCCGGTCGTCGTAAGAGTGGATGAAAATGGATCTGTCGCAACCGCAATCGATTTCTGGAGTAAAGTTAAATGGAAGTGCAACGTGGTGCACCTGGAAATTCCAGATGAGAGTTATGTTAAAGGCCAAAGGGCTATTTGAGATCGTGGATGGTTCCATACCTACACCCGGCAAAGAAAAACGGGCGGAGTACCAAGATTGGATTTCAAAAGATAGTAAGGCGCAAGGTTGGATTGTTTTTCATATTGAACAAAGTATAATGACACATCTACTTACTGCCACTACGTCTGCTGAGATGTGGACGAAATTAAATAATATCTACGAAAAAAAGTCGTCAACGTCTTTGCACCTTGAGCAACAGAAGTTTTATTCGCTCAAATGCGATACTGATATTTCTTTGTTTTTCTCAAAAATAGAAGAGGTAAGAGCTAATATTCGCCAGTTAGGCGATGATATATCTGACAAGATGGTTATCACCAAGGTACTTATGTCGCTACCAGAAAAATATCGCCATTTTATTGCAGCTTGGGAATCTGTCCATAAAGAAAATCAAACTGTAGGAGAACTAATGGCAAGATTGTTGATTGAGGAAGAACGCAATATGTCAATTTCAACTCTTAGTGAAACCAAATCAGATACAGAGTGTATAGCACTGGCAACAAATACTAAGAAATATAACGAGATAAAGTGTTTTGGTTGTGGCAAGATGGGCCATTATAAAAAGGATTGCCGTGCTAAGTTACAATGTTTTTATTGTAAAAAATATGGTCATTCTATTAAAGTTTGCAGACTGCGGCTTAACAAAGAGAAAAGCAGAGATTTTAGTAAAAGTACTGAGTCAAACAAAATGAGCAATGCATTCACAACAATTATGAAGAACAGAGAAACTACTCAAGGCTGGTTGGTCGATACCGGTGCAAGTGAACATATGTGTTTTCAGAGAAGCTTACTTAGTGATTTTGAAGAGTATGCCTCCTACCAGTCTGTAATAGTGGGTGATGGCAGAGAACTGCAGGTTATTGGTAAAGGAAAAGTTATCCTAAAAGCTTTTGATGGAGAGGAATGGATTGATACTATTTTGCATAATGTGTTGTATGTTCCCAAACTGACAGTTAATTTGTTTTCTGTGAGAAGTGTCATAGACAGAGGCTATAAAATGGAATTTGAAAAAGACAATTGTGAGATAAAGAATAAGGAGGGAAAAGTTGTGGCAAGAGGGTACAGAGAGAAGAAATTGTTTGTCATGTGTTTCAGTTATGATTCAAATCCTATGGCTAATATAGCCATAGCAGTAGAAAGCCTACAGATCTGGCATGAGCGCCTAGGGCATCAAAACTTTCAGTATGTCAAGCAGTTATTGAATAAAAATGGAATTAAATACAAAAACAATATAGTAACATGCAACGCATGTATGGAAGGTAAAATGCACAGACTACCATTTCGGAGAAGTGATACTGTTTCAAAGAGCCCATGTCGGTTAATACACATTGATGTTGGTGGCCCTATGGAGGTTGAGTCTTTAGGAGGTTCTAAATATTTTTTATTAATGAGAGATGATTATTCCACTTACAGATTTGTATATTTCTTAAAACATAAGAGCGAAGTCCCTGACAAGATTAAAGAGTTTATAAACTTGGCTGAGCAGGATACAGATCAGAAGGTAAAAGTTGGAAGAACTGATAATGGCAGTGAATTTATTAATGCAACAATTAAACAGTTATTTAAGGAAAAGGGCATAAGGCACCAGACATCTACAGCTTACACACCGGAACAGAATGGTAAAATAGAGAGAGACAATAGGACAGTGGTTGAGGCAGCTCGAGCAATGATAAAAAGTGCAAAATTACCCAGAGAGTTGTGGGCTGAAGCGGTCAACACTGCCGTCTACATTCTTAACAGAACAGGACACAGTCATGTAAAAGACAAATCACCTTTTGAATTGTGGTTTAAAACGGCTTATACAAATTTTGATAACTTAAAAGTGTTTGGTCAAAATGTGTATGTTCATATACCGAAAAATCTAAGAAGAAAGTGGGACTCTAAAAGCAAAAAGGGTTGTTTTTTTGGCTATGATGAAAATGTAAAAGGTTTTAAAATTTATTTCCCTGATTCAGCCACAATAGAAATTAAGAGAGATGTTATTTTTGAGTCACCTAACAGGGAAGAAATGTTCAGTGAAATATTAAATGACACTTTTGAAGAAGAAATAAAAGAAAATGTAAATGATGAAGAGGAAGAATATTATACAGATATATCTAGTGATACAGAAGAAATTGTAAAAGAAGAGAAGAAAGAGTTACCAGAAAAGAGAGTAAGAAGAAAACCTAAGTGGTTACAAGATTATGAAACTAGCTTTATGTGTACATTAAATGAACCTAAAAATTATAATGAAGCTATCAACAGTGAGAGCAGTGAGAAGTGGCAAGAAGCCATGAAAACTGAATTGGAAAATCTAAAAGAAAATGATACATGGAACAGTGAAATAAAAGTACCTAAATGCAAGAGAGTAATAGATAGCAAATGGGTTTATAAAATAAAACAGGACAGTGAAGGTAACATAACCCAGTACAAGGCACGTTTGGTTGCCAGAGGTTTTCAACAGGAAGACATATTTGAAGCCTATGATGTGTATGCACCAGTAGCTAGAATTTCTACTTTCAGAATTTTAATGGCATTGGCTAGTAAAATGAAATTACCAGTTCATCACATGGATGTACGGAGCGCTTTCCTGTATGGAGATATACAGGAAGATGTTTATATGAGACTACCACCCGGATGCGATGACAATGTGAGTGTTCTTAAATTAAACAAAAGTATTTATGGACTAAAGAAGTCACCTAAGTACTGGAATTTGAAGTTTGATAAAGTTATTGCTAAGAAAGGTTTTAATAGATCTAAAAATGATTTCTGTCTTTATTGTAAACTAAATTCAGAGTATAAAATGTATTTGTTATTGTTTGTTGATGACATATTGATTATGGGGACTAATGATAACGAGTTACACAATTTAAAACTTTATTTGAGTAATATTTTCTCTATGAAAGACTTAGGTCATGTAACTAACTATTTAGGTATTCATGTTAAGCAAAATTTGCAAAATGGTATTATTGAAATGTCACAAAAACACTATTTAAAAAGAATTTTAGAGAAGTTCAATATGTGTGAGTCAAAACCTATGTCTACTCCAATGGAATTTAAATTTCAGATGTTTCAGTCAAATAACTCAGATCCTGAGTTAGAAAATAAATGTAGACAAATTCTAGGATCTTTAATGTATGCTGTTTTGTGTACTAGACCTGATTTATGTCCTAGTGTAGCATATTTAAGTCGTTTTCAAAATTGTGCAAATGAAGCATTGTTAAAAGCTCTAAAAAGAGTCCTTAGTCAACTTCAGGTCAAGTGTAGCATTTACATACAAATGCTACACTTGACCTGAAGTTGACTTACAATAGTAACGAGAGTACTGATTTGATTGGATATGTTGATTCTGACTGGGGAAGTGATGTTAATGACAGAAAGTCCACATCAGGATTTGTGTTTAAATTATTTAATTGTCCTATTATGTGGTCATCTAGGAAGCAACCTACTGTTAGTTTGTCATCCTCTGAGGCAGAACTTATAGCTCTGAGTTCTGCAGTTGTTGAGGCTTGTTCGCTTAAAAATATTTTAAAAGATTTTGAGATTTCTGTTTGTCCTATCACTATCTTTGTAGATAATCAGGCAGCCATAAGTATTGGAAATAATCCTGAAAATAATAAAAGAGTAAAACATGTTGATATTAAATTTTACTTTATTATAGAGAAAATTGACTGTAATATTGTAGTTCTGAAATTTGTTAAAACAGATTGTCAATTAGCTGATTTCTTTACAAAGTCTTTACCTGGAGTAAATTTAATAACTTTAGACATTGTTTAGGCTTAATGTGAGTAAATATTAAAGTGTTCTTTTAAATAATAGTAAGTTAAGATTAACCATAGAATAACATCTAGATAAGAGACTTGCTTATATTACTTGTAGTAGTCTACTATTAAGGGAGCAAATGTTTTGTTTGTTAAAGTTGATATTTTTTTTGTTAATGAGATGTTCGTTGTTTTGTTCAAGAGTGTATCTTTTTTATTTTTATTGAGGGAGCGTGTGAAGTGTTCAGACTCCAATAAATATAAAAAAGTAAAATATTAATTATCTATGGCACAATATCTTTGTCTATGTAAAGAAATGTCTTTGATTTGTCATTGCGGTCTACACTGATTAAAGAGTACAAAGTGATTATTTTATCCACCGAGTTTTATTAAATTATATTATCAAAACCGTTCTCCAAACCCATCAATCATCACAGTCTCCACTGTTAATTCTGGCTTTCAGGAGTTGCAGTGGGTCGGAAATGTGTGGCGGGTTTTGTCCCAAAAAAAAAGTCACAAACCACTAGTTAACTTTAAACAACATTTATGAATAGAGGGGCTTGTGTTGTCTTCTGATATTATGCAGAGTTGAGTCCCATTTCGCATTATAATCTGTATAGGATTTGTGTATTTATAAGTTTGACGTGTTATTTTGGTATCATACTAATAAACACATTTTTCTTTCTTCAGAGCGTAATCACCGCGCTTGCGCAATGCGGGTTGTCGATTTCAGACTTCAGAGTCCAGGTTTCCTCAAGATGTTTTCCTTCACCTTCCGTCATTGCTGTCCAAGATATACTTAGAAAGTACATATAACTTTAGAAAATTTACATTGGTACTTACCTGACCTGAATCCTTCTCTGTATGAGACGAGACCTGTGCCCAGCAGTGGGACGATAAAAGGTTGATGATGATTGTCTTAAGAAACCATACCGTATACAAAAGTTTATTCTCAAAATATTTATGCTTACATATTTTTTGGTTGTTATTTACAGTTCCATCCGCCAATTTTTAAAACAAGCCTTCTCCACACAACCTAACCATACCACTTACATGTATGTACATAGAGCCACGATACGCATCTCTAAAACAGTAGAGCAACAAAAAATGTGACTCTACAATTTGAAATGAAAGGTCCCATGTTTGATACACGCTAGGTAGTTACCAACGAATTATTGCTCTACCAAATTTGTAGAGCGTGAGCGGGCTACGAATGGTAGAGTCCATATTTGTTTTCTTTTACACACAGTAATGTAGAGGCCAATTATGAATTGTTTGGTATGTATTCGTTAGTTTAATTGTGTTGTCCTTAGTTAAGTACCTGTGGTTACTTTTTTGCTTTGGAAGCTTTCCCACGACTTACTTATAATAGTGGGCTATAAAATTTCTTACATTCAACATAGGTCTGATCATAAACCACTATAAAGCATCGGCATGGGAAAACAAGGCTATAATCACCACTCCTGCGAAAGTATTGTAAACCTACAATACAACACAACCACATTATAATATAAGGTCATTTTTAAAAACTTGCCACGGACAAGGCTGTCCATGTAGTCCATGTTCGAAAACATGGTAAATACATGCATTCAGAGCGAAAGAAAACGGACGAGCAGGAATTGCATGATTTAATTCCCCCATCTCCGTTCCACCATCGGACGAACCGTCGTACGACGAGTTTCCACCCTTACGTTGTTGACACCACTCCGGACGAAGCGATTCGCGATTTTTTAACAATTATAAACTAGTGCTTCACTGCAATCCCGCCTGATGGTAAGCAGTGATACAATCGTTGATGGTAAAGCGCGCTAGTTTATTAAGCCTATTCAGTTAAAAAATGTATTGGATAGGAAGGAAGACGACGATGCAACATTAAACCCAGAGGGAGATTGATCTAGAGACCCTCCACGACAAAACTCCCGACACAACAACATTTGGCGCAACGTACCCGGCACACATCGCAACGCCACAGCTCAGACCCGTCCTCCGTACGGCTTTACTAGACATCATGCCGGAACACGACGAATCGCTTGGCGGCAGGACTTTGTCTGGTGGGTGGTTACTTCTGCCGGCAGCCGTTGTTATGGCCAACCACCGAGTCTCTCCCCTCCTATACTCCCCTTTTATACCGCGTACACCGAGGGACTGGAACAATTTGCCAACGGCGGTGTTTCTGTCTCACTACAATTTAAGTGACTTTAAAGCTAGAGTGAATAAATAGGCTCTTAATAAACTAGCGCGATTTACTATCAACGATTGCATCACTGCTTACGTATTGCACATATTTATTATACTCTTTCAACGAGTGACAGTTTAGAGGTACGGGTGTATAGTTCACTCATCCTTCATAGAAAAAAGAGGACTCTTCGACCAGACGGGTGTTCTGACTGACGGGCACTTGGCCAACGATTGATGTCGAGAAATATATACAATATGTAAAGAAAACCCTGTCCGACCCATAAGGATAATAAAGGTTAGGTACACACTTGACCAGTTGACTTTTCTCGGTGGTAGGCCACAACATCAGCCGCCGGCGTAAGTTATCACCCACCAGACAAAGTCATGCCGCCAAGCAATTCATCGTGTTCCGGCATGATGTCTGGTGAAGCCGTACGGAGGACGGGTCTGAGCAGTTGTGTTGCGATGTATGCTGGGTACGATGCGCCAAATGTTGTTGTGTCGGGAGTTTGGTCGTGGAGAGTCTCCAGATCAATATCCCTCTGGCGTAGCACCGTTAGTCATGTTGTTGGGTTTAACATTGCATCACCGCGCTCAACTGTCGTCTTCCTTCCTATTTACTCAGTTCTTTTGAGTGAGTAGGCTTAATAAACTAGCGCGCTTTACCATCAACGATTGCATCACTGCTTACCATCAGGCGGGATTGCAGTCAAGCACTAGTTTGTAATTTATATATATAAAAAACCAAATATAATATAAAATTTTACATAATCATCATAGTAACAATACTATTGAATTTTGAAATAATCTTTTTTTTTCCGGGAATTAATTCAAATTTCCCCGAAATTTGGTAATTTTTAAAAAAGTGACAACACCGGTATTATTATGAGCGAATCGCGACGCGACCACGTGCTGCGTGCCCTGCCCCCCGCCCCCGCGGTAGAGTTGCTTACCGCACATGTATTAAGTTAGCTCTTTTTGCGCAATAATATTTATTTTTTTAGGGGTTTTTTTTTAAGTTTAGCCCGGCTTTGTACCCATTAGTAGAATCAGTTATCGATACCTAACTATACCTTCAAGGATCGGACAGGGTTTTCTTTACATATTGTATATATGACGGCGCGCTGATTATAAATATTAATAAGAAAGATCATAACTCGATTTAATCAATATTCTTTTAGTCGACTCTCGACAAATTCTTTAAAAAAACAGTCTAGGGCCCCTGGACGCTTAAACTAAAAGCATTACAATACATGCACTTTTGAATATTATCAAGAAGTCGGTCACTCAAAAACATGATATTGGCTTCGATCACTAACAAAACTAAATTTAAGTCTTTAATTCTGTAAAGGACAGAAGAAAACCATATGAGTGTATTTCAGACAAAATAAGATATTCTATAGACAGTGTAGATGTGATTAAAAAAATAAGATATTCTATAGACAGTGTAGATGTGATTAAAAAATAAGATATTCTATAGACAGTGTAGATGTGATTAAAAAAATAAGATATTCTATAGACAGTGTAGATGTGATTAAAAAATAAGATATTCTATAGACAGTGTAGATGTGATTAAAAAATAAGATATTCTATAGACAGTGTAGATGTGATTAAAAAAATAAGATATTCTATAGACAGTGTAGATGTGATTAAAAAATAAGATATTCTATAGACAGTGTAGATGTGATTAAAAAAATAAGATATTCTATAGACAGTGTAGATGTGATTAAAAAATAAGATATTCTATAGACAGTGTAGATGTGATTAAAAAAATAAGATATTCTATAGACAGTGTAGATGTGATTAAAAAAATAAGATATTCTATAGACAGTGTAGATGTGAGTAAAAAAATAAGATATTCTATAGACAGTGTAGATGTGATTAAAAAATAAGATATTCTATAGACAGTGTAGATGTGATTACAAAAATAAGATATTCTATAAACAGTGTAGATGTGATTAAAGAGATAGCGACCATATATCGTCAATTTACGTCAGGCGACAACAAATTTAACAGGTTTATATTTACATTTATCTTAAGTTCTTTTCTTATTTTTTTTTTTCTTTATTGGTTATATTGACTGAAGGTGAAGGAAAACATCTTGAGGAAACCTGGACTATAAGTCTGAAATCACCAACCCGCATTGAGCAAGCGTGGTGATTCCGCTCAATCCTTCTCTGATGCCGGCTTCATCTAGTTAAAAAAATAAACACGTCATGTTTATGACGTGTAAAAGTGATCAGTGATCCTACTTGCTTAATAAACGATTTCATTTCATTTCATATGAGAGGAGACCTGTGCCCAGCATTGGGACGATAAAACGGTTCATAATGATGATGATTGACTTTTTCGCTTAAACGTCAGTCCCATCGTAACCTAAACAATTACACTTTCAAAACACGTGGGCCACGAATTTGAACAAAACTTTAGCATCGTCGTCGTCGTCGGTTGAGATAGAATTGTATGGAACATACCTACATCAGTTCTGTTTAAATTTAATGATCTTACTAAATTATTGCTACTGGACTCATATTGGATACATTCAACATTTCTTAATGAAATAGTAAGAATAAGTAAAATGTACGGTGCACGTACATGGGTTTTAAAATATATTTATTACAATAAGTTAGCCAGTAGGCTAGCGTATTTCCACTTTGGGCGCGACCTACATTTGGCAGTGCATTGACACAGCCGTATTGCATTATTCCATACATTTCATGTATATTGCTTTTAGTGTTTAATTAGACGTGGTTTGAATCGGACAACTTGCATTTTTGTTTTTTTTACATGTTATAAACCAGCGCTTGACCGCAATCCTGCCTGATGGTAAGCAGTGACGCAATCGTTGATGGTAAAGCGCAGTAGTTTATTAAGAGCCTATTCACTCTAGCCTTGAAGACACTCAAATTGTAGTCCGACGGAAACACAGCCGCTGGCAAATTGTTCCAGTCCCTCGATGTACGCGGTATAAAGGAGGAGGCGAAACGCTTCGTCCGGATCGTAGTGGTGTTAACAACGTAAGGGTGGAAACCAGCCGTACGACGGGTCGTCCGCTGGTGGAACGGAGATGGGGGAATTAAATCATGCAATTCCCTCGCACACTCCCCGAAATGCATCCTATAGAACACCGAAAGGCTGGCTACTCTACGCCTGTGCTCTAGGCTTTGGAGACCAACTCGAGTTAGATCAGGGTCACCAATCAGCCTCTTTGCACGTCTCTCCACTGAATCCAAAGTGGCCAGGTGACACTTGGCAGCACCAGCCCAAATGTGGCTGCAGTACTCCACACACGAACGGACCTGTGCTTTGTATAACATTAGAAGCTGCCCAGGTGTGAAGTACTGCCGGACCTTTGCGATAACGCCAAATTTCCTGGCAGCCACCTTGGCCTTGGACTCAATGAACCGCCCAAAGTTAAGGTTCGAGGAAATCTCAACTCCCAAAAGCTGAAGGCGGTCGGAACACTCCAAGGACACATTTCGAAAAGTAGGAGCCAAGGTGAACGGGCTCCTTTTGGCGGTGAAAAGACACGCCTGTGTTTTGGCGGCATTGAATGCTACAAGATTGGCATTTCCCCATTCGGAGACTGCCTGCAGTGCAACACTCGTTCGCTCAACCATGGCCTCTCTTTCGGACCGGATTGATTCCCTACTAGCCCGAGCATCCGGCAGGTATCTCTCTACAACTGTGCTGTCATCTGCATACCCATAGATACCGGGCATCAGCAGATCGTTAATATACAGCAGGAACAGAGTTGCAGAGAGAACAGACCCCTGAGGAACACCGGCATGTAGTTGACATGGGCTCAGAAGAGCATCCGTCGACAACAACTCGGAGGGACCGTTCAGTCAGGAAGTCTTTTACCCAGCCAGTCAGGCTACGGGATATGCCGTACGCTAGAAGCTTACTCAAAAGGCCAGCGTGCCATACCCGGTCGAAGGCCTTCGAGACATCAAGGGAGACAGCAATCGCTTCCCCATTCTTCTCGATGGCATTTAGATTCATCCCGTTGAGCATTCACTGACATTTTCTGCATTTAAGTTTAAGTTTGACATTTTACATCTGTATTGACATCACTTAGGTTAGGGCAGCACCCTACGCGCTATCAACGTTGCTTCCCAACACACTCGCCATTCTGCGCAAGCCGCAGAGGGCGATGGCCGTCAGGGTCGTCCGCGGGTATCGCACGATTTCCTACGAGGCGGCTTGCGTCCTGGCCGGATCCCCGACCTGGGACCTAGAGGCGAAAGTACTCGCGTCATTATACCGATGGCGCGAGGAAGAGCGGACACGGGGCTCCAGTCCGGCGCAGCGGCAAGTCGAGCTGCGCCGAGAGGAGCTCCGTCAGGTCCTGGTGGCTGACTGGCGGCAGAGGCTTATGCGCCGTACCGCCGGCCTCGCTACCGTCGAGGCAATCCGGCCAGTACTCGACGACTGGCTCGGGAGAAGGCACGGCTCCCTGTCGTTCAGGGTGACGCAGGTGCTGTCGGGGCACGGCTGCTTCGGCAAGTACCTGCGTCGCTTAGGCAGGGAGCCGGACGCTCGGTGACGCAATGGTGGCACCATTGCGTCCAATGCGGGGAGGACACGGCGCAGCATACGCTCGCCCAGTGTATAGCTTGGGAGGAACAGCGCCGTGTCCTCACAAATGAAGTAGGAGGCGACCTGACGCTGCCGGCAGGAGTGCGGAGGATGGTCGGTAGCGCAGTGTCGTGGGACGCGGTGGTGTCCTTCTGCGAGGACGTGATGTCGCAGAAGGAAGCTGCGGAACGGGAGAGGGAGATCTCAACTCCCTTCCCGGGTCGCAGAAGATGCACCGGGCACCGAAGAAGGGCGGATAACGCCCTCTTCCGCCTCCCATGAATGGGTCCAGGGGCGAGGGACATGGGGAAGTCGCCGCCCCTTATTCGATGGACCCCGAGGCGGAGGCGCGCGCGAGTGTCTCTGAGGCGATGCATGGGGTAGTTTAACACCCCACTACCCCGTGCAGGAGACGAGGCCCGGACAGACCGGGCCAGCACGAGAGAGTGGGGCCGTGGAAGAATTTAGACTCCTGCGGCTCCACGCGCGCTGGTGATAGAAGAGATATCGGGGTGGTTTTAGTCAGTAAAAGTCTGACAGACCCCGTCGCCCACCCCAGGGTGGCGGACATCCTATGAGGATTTCCACCCCGAAAAAAAAAAAGGGAAGCACCCTACATAAGATGCACTAAATCGGGTCCATTGGTGATTGACAAATTAAACATTTCACCTACTACAGCAGTAGGATACTAATAAATGTTATTAAGAACATGTTGTGAAATTAAATTTTATTATAATGTAAATATGACCTTGTCTATTTATAATTTATATAGAAAAAAACGAATCATTAGTGTTATCAAATTAACTTTTATGGCGTTTTCATTAATCCTGTTATCAATGTTGTTCATATATTTGAAAGCAGTTCAGCTATTGTTTGTGTCTATAACACACGTTTTTCTAAAAACTTTGAACTATATTATTTTAATTCTGTTTTAATTAAAAAATATCCCTAAGGTGCATATAATTAGTTCCGATACGACAGAATATAAACTTGGTGGACATAAAAGAACAAACAGCTACATGATAAACTTGGTGGGCAAAAAAGATCAAACAACTACATGATATTCTTGGTGGTCAAAAAAGAACAAACGGCTACATGATAAACTTGGTGGACATAAAAGAACAAAAATCTACATGATATACTTGGTAGCCAAAAAAGAACAAACAGCTATACGTTATACTTGGTGGACAAAAAAGAAGTCATCTCTCAAGCTTCAGTGATATAGAATCGAAGAATAAAATGGATGAAGTGGAAAATACCGACCTGTATAATTACTATGGAATGAATATTACACAACCAGATAGTGTTGCCTTTATAAACCCCTGGAGTCTCGCCATGGTGACCTTTCTCTTGGTAATCTTGGTCTTCTATCTTAATATAAGTTCAAAACTTCCCGAAGAATTATACAGATGCTTGGCTTTGGAACATTTGGCATCTGGCTGCTTACAGGTTACATGTCTTACTTTCTACAACTTAAATTTTGATATAGAACTCTTGAGCGATGCCCTAGAAGAAGCATACTCATCTATGGATCTAGTTATAACATTAACAACAGCATGTTTATCTTGGATAATATTTTTAAGAGTATTCTTGTTCAGAAATGGGGAAAAATTGTATAGTTTGAAACAATTGACGATATTCTCAACATTGTCTATGGGTGTTATTGAAGCGTACGAATGGTTAATATCTCTGGTAGCATCAGACCCATTGTTTCCAGCTTTAAGACTAACATCGGTTTTATTGATAATGTCTGTACCTGTTGTAGTCTTTATGTTGTTATTAAAATCTTTATTAACTCCGTCTTCAGAAGTTCCAAAGTTTCAAGCGTTATTTTTCATGGCTTATTTATTAATGTTTATATCAAGCGATATGTTGTTATTGAGGTTTAATTTACATAGTGTATCCAGTTGCAGTTTACTCTCGAGTATATTTCTTTATCTTAGGTTAGGGGTTGAAACTGTTTTGTATATAGTTTTCGACCGTTATATGTCACATTTCTTTTTAAACTGATTTGTTCTCTTTTAAGTAAAAACGCTTTGTTATTCTTATTTTGTGTTTTTTTTTTTTATTCTCTTCAAACCAACATCAATCAATATACGGAGCTGCAACAATTGCTTTTATTGCATTCTAAAGTAGAAAACTAGTAAATTATCTATGTGTTCGCCATACTAGTCCATCTTTAATGGGTACCTCTATAGAAATAGACGCTCACACCCGCACTTAAGCTCACCAAAGATTATATGCCAACATTCAACCAACACGCTGTCGTAAACGAAATACCGTAAGACACATATATCACAAAACAAAGGTTGAAATGTTAACAGTTTACGTACAACACAGTAAGAATGTCGGGGTTGTAATTCTTCAGGGCACATTAACGATGCCGCTAAAAGTTGTACCACAAACGCAAACTCCATGGTGAAACTTCTAACTGGAGTTCTCGAGTGTCGGCTAACGATTTATCGATCTTGTTTAAAATGTTGAAATCGGGGGTTTTAAGAGACCATGTGGTCGGTTCTTGAGGATTTTATCGTTAAAGTCTTTAGTTTTCATCCATAAAGTTCTGTCGTTAACAGTTGGGTTGGGGTTAAGATCTTAAATTGCATAATATAGGTACCCGATTATTCTCGATCCTTCTCGAGTTTAACATAAACCTGTTCACAAATGGGTTCTGGTTAACACTGCTCTCTCTGAACCAGTTGGTACAATGATAGTGCGAAAAAAATAAAAAACTAAGAATACCTATTTCCACCACCCACAAATTTGGTCTTGGCTAGATTGCCAGCGGAGACAGTTATTATTTTAAGACTGTTAGATTTTATGTTCATATTTTTAAATAGTAAACCAAATTTTAGGTCACTCTAGCAAAATAGCGTACAATCACTTGAGTCCCCTCTTTGATGATCGCTAAAGAGGCGCCACGGTTGGGTAGGAAACGCCGGGGTGTCACCATTATGCGGATCGCCCTGATAAAACGCGGAGCACCGCCGTGTCTTCGTGGTAGCAAGCGGCGCCAATCTGTCGTATCCGGCCCTAGTCCAGGCCATGGCCCGGAGAGAGAGTGCTTGGCAGGCCGTCACCTACTTCTGCGAAGCAGTGACGCTGAAAAGGGAGGTGGCGGAGCGCGTAAGGGAGAGAGAATCTCAGTTCCCTCACGCCTCTAGCCGCTGCAGGAGACGCACTAGCTGGGAGATAATATCGAACTCCCGGTCACCGTAGGCACCCGCGTAAGGACCAGGCCCGGGTCGACGGCATATTGTGTTCTACGCGCGCTTTAAAGAGACGTCAGCACATCGTCCGATGCCTGAACCAGGAGCCCTAGTCTACTATTTTTGTCAATTTGTCATTACAACACGATTCCATAAATAATCTGCTAAATCTATACTCTATACTAATATATAAAGCGTTTCTTATTAAAAGAGTTTGTTTGTTTGAACGAGCTAATCTCAGGAACTACTGGTCCGATTTGAAAAATTCTTTTTGCGTTGGATAGCCCATTAATTCAAGAAGGCTTTAGGCTATCTAACATCACGCTGCGACTAATAGGAGCGGAGCATAACTAACTCCACGCGATTGAAGTCGTCGGCGGCCGCTAGTAATTATATAAAGCTGAAGACTTTGTTTGTTTGAACGCGCTAATCACAGGAACTACTGGTCCAATTTGAAAAATTCTGTTTGCGTTGGATAGCCCATTAATCCAGGAGGGCTTTAGCTATATAACATCACGCTACGGACAACAGGAGCGGAGCATATAAAAAAAAACATATTGTTACGAATGGACCTTATGTCGATGGCATAAGGTTCAATATCGTGTGACATGCAGTGTGTAACTTTTAAGCCCTATATCTCCAGATCTAGACATTTTAAAAGTGCAATATAAAAACTCATTGCTAGACTTAGGATGGCCAATCCAATGGTACAGGTCTCAACAATTTTGTCAACAAAGTGTCGACACCGAAATTTTCAGAAACCCGTTTCCGGGAATTACCGTAGGTACTTACTGAATGTCCTCGAAGTTATGCGCTATTATTATTACATCTAGACGAATCTGAAATGTTCGATCAGCTGACCTATATATAGCGCCGTGACGCCGGCGCAGAGTCAGTCTGCATTCGACTAGCGATACGAAAACAAGAGACAGATAAGAAGCGATCTTTGAGAATACCTACTGCGACAACTGTAACGAGAACTTTGAGTACTACGTGAAGTAAAATCTGTAGTGTTATTGTGTGTCTACGACACGGACTTCGTGGACGGAAGGGAAGACCTCGGTTCGACATCAGCTACGTTCTACTTGTCATTGCCTACGATCGACTGTACCTTCGTTGCCAATAAACTTCGCAACCCTTAACCGGCGTTTTAGTACCCCTAGCCGGTAACAATATTGAAACCTACGCGGGTGAAACCGCAAGGCGCAGCTAGTTCATCATAATCGGTAAACCGTCTCGCAATGGAATGGTGATAGAATGACATTGCCGTATTGCCATTATTATAAGACCTGTTAGTAGAAATGATTTTCTAAAAATTACTACTCAATTTGACCATTTATTAATACTGAAGGGAATGTCAGTGATTGATCACTGGAAAGTCATAATGACGCCACTTTGTTAGTAGGTTACGAAACTTGACAAAATCTATCATTATGAGATCACACTAATCGACCATTCTGAGACTATTGTAACAGCAAACTACCCCTGAAACAAACCCTGGGCAAGTAGAGAAGTAAACCCTGGGCCGCGGATTGGTTTTCGACTCCTGACTACCCCGTAACAACTATCAAAGATCAACGAATGACAGACGGGATCAACAGCTTAACGTGCTTTCTGAGGCACGGAGGGATCTCGGTATCGGGTCACCCATCCACAGCCCGACCGCAGCAAGTGTTGCTTATCCTGATTGTTCGACCTGTACGCCTGTTATTATTATTTAACCACGGACCCTACATGTCGTGGTGAGCTAGAGGATAAAACACCAACCACTCAAGTATTAGAGTTCGGGTTCGATTCCAGGTCAGGCAAGTACCAATGTAACTTTTCTAACGCTATATGTATTTTCTAAGTATATCTTGAACACCAATGACTGATTACAAGGTGATGGAAAACATCTTGAGGAAACCTGGACTTTAAGTTCTAAAATCGCCAACCCGCATTGAGCAAGCGTGGTGATTACGCTCAACCCTTCTCTTTATGAGACGAGACCTGTGCCCAGCAGTGGGACGATAAAAAGGTTGATGATGATGGTTCTCTGTATGAGAGGAAGCCTGTGCCCAGCAGTGGGACGATAAAAAGGTTGATGTGTGTGGACCCTACGAGTTTAAAATTAATGTAGTAAAATGTATATGCATATTCGATCGTTCATTGTAAGTGATGCCGACGCTGTCATATTGTGGCTTTGCATCGCCATTAATGCTAATTTGATTATTAATTTATTTGCACAGTGACGTTGAAATTGGATTACTTTTGGCGTGTTTTATCATTAGGGCTGACTTTTAATGATTGTTGGTTCATTATATGTAATGCGTTGATTGTGTCTTTGTTTGTGTGAGGCCTGAAAGCCTAGTGGTACACAACCTAAAGCATGAAAGGCACAGTGTCATGCACGAAGGGGTTAGGTTCAATCCCAGCGCCCTTACGCCACTAGCCGCCGCAGGAGACGCCCTGGTCGGGAGACGACACCTAAATCCCAGCCACAGTAGGCGCGGGCCTGCGGGTGGTGATCAGTGGGCAGCTCACCGCCCGGTAAGGACCAGGCCCGAGTCGACGGCGCGTCGTGTTTCACGCGCGCCTCAAAGAGATGTCAGAACATCTTGACGGGGTCTACGAAGACCGATGCCTCCTGGTTCATGGTTGCGGGTTGGTTAAACAAGAAACCGTGGCCCTGGCCGTCGCACAGGCAAGCGAAGAAACACGGGTGGGTTTTACTCAGTAAAAGTCTGACACGCCCTTCCGCTGCGCCCAGAGCGGGAGAAGTCGTTTGATGATTTCCCATCTCAAAAAAAAAAGTGGCTGGGTTCAAAACAGGGTAAATATCAATCAGACTTTAGAAGCTCATCTTAGATATTGCTGACATCAGTTACGAAAGCATTATGAGTCTCTTCACCCTTACCTGACGCAGCGAATACATGCATCCAATGCGGCAAAAGGTGCTTTGCTTTGATTTATTTCATCTGAATCATTCCTCTTGTTCTTCAGCCTATAGAGGTCCACTGCTGGACAAAAGCCTCCTCCAAGGCGTTCCACAATGATCGGTCCTGTGCTGCCAACATCCTTCAGCTTCCCGCGACCTTCACCAGGTCATCGGTCCACCTTGTTGGGACCTCCCTCCTCTGAATCACTGTGTCGTATATAAATTGAGGCAGCTCCAGTAAGTTACAATAGTACTTGTGTTAGAGCTGTCTCACTCTTCCCTTATGTGCTGTCTTAACAATGGAAGTGATGAAGCTAATGATCAAAGAAAAGATAATTAAAAAATAATAAAAATAATTAGGTAGCTCAAGATTGGTCAGAAATGCATATTATGTATGCGTGTGTGGTGTGTGTGTGTGATGTTTATGAGTGTGTAGTGTGAGCGCGGTGTGAATGTATGTGTCATCATCATCATCATTATCAACCTTTTTATCGTCCCACTGCTGGGCACAGGTCTTCTCTCATACAGAGAAGGATTGAGCGTAATCACCACGCTTGCTCAATGCGGGTTGGCGATTTCAGACTTAAAATTCCAGGTTTCCTCAAGATTTTTTCTTTCACCTTCAGTCATTGCTGTCCAAGATATACTTAGATAGTCTTGTGCCATAATATACAAAGTTATGATTTCTTTATACGAAAGCTGAATACAGTTTGTTCAGAAAAAGCAACTGAATCGATTCCAATAATTTTTACACCATGTTATATTTTTTCCCAAATATATTTGTCGACGTCAGCGACGGCGGAGGGGTTGGGTCGTTAGCATCTTGGTGTCCAAAGGCTCCATTTCGTAGGTAATTTTTGAATTAAAGCACGAAGTATAAATATACCCTCCAATTTGGGCAATAACAATTTAAGTAGGCAGTTTCGTCCGGAGAAGTGCCTTGGTCCGCGTCTCAATCTGAAGTGACCGTTCGACAATCCCCACTTTCCAAAACGACTCAGCCCACGTAACGTTCAAAATAAAGTCACAACGTATGCCCCGCTACTACATAAATCAAATGAGCAGCTTTCATCGTCATCATCAGCCTCTACTCGTCCACTGCTGGACATAGGCCTCCTTCATGGCACGCCAACAAGCTCGATCCTGAGCAGTTCTCCGCCAGCCACTACCAGCCACCTTTTTGATGTCGGCGCTCCATCTCGCCCAAGGGCGTCCTACGCTACGTTTGCCGAGACGCGGTTTCCACTCGAGGACTCGTTTACCCCATCGGTTGTCGGTCCTGCGGCATATGTGACCAGCCCATTGCCACTTCAGCTTGCTAATGAGCAGCTTTAGTTGAAATGATATCGACGATCCACGACATGTTTAAACCAGTGTGGTTACCGAGCGCACGACACAGTTCACAGCGGAGCATAGTGTCCTACCGCGCCGCGCCGCTGTGGGCGCGAGCTGGAAAGCGGCGCGTTGACCATATTATTGTAGGGACAACCTGGTAATCTAAGCATATAATTCTGTGATTTTTCATGATAGCTTTTTGAAAATTTGTACATAAATTCTTTATATAAAAATATTGGACACGTGTTTCGGGTTTTGCAGATACAAAAAATAACGTTGTATACAGACAAGAAAAAACAGATCAGAGAAAAGTAAAAGTATCAGAAACGACACGGTTAGCGCAGTAGTTTAGCCATTGACTACTGCGCTGGGTGTTGCGGGTTCAATCCCCGCACGGAACAAAAATTTGTATGACCCTTTTTTTATTTTTAGGGTTCCGTACCTCAAAAGGAAAAAACGGAACCCTTATAGGATCACTTTCTCACAAAAGGTCTATTACACTCAAAAATCGCAATAAACTGAGCGTTAAAATAATTCGTAAGCATAAAACATCTAAAATGCCAATAGACGGTGTCACGGTAAATGAATAGTAGCGAATTAAATTCTAAAACAGTTTTTGTTTGTACAAGACAAGTTTCACTTAATTTACTTACTTTTCAATATTTATTTACCCGAATTGAACTATACTAGGGTATTAAATCGGATCTGGCAACATAGACCACACTGGCCACCTACCGGGCAATAGCTGAATATATTTTATATAAACTTATTTCATTTTTACTATTTGATGTCTCCAATTGTCGATCTAATTTTGCTATATTGTACTAGATGGCGGAACTGAGCCATGGGATCACAGTTTTTCTATGCCATTTTGACACATGCCCTCTATATACAATATGTAAAGAAAACCCTGTCCGATCCGTGAAGGTATTGTTAGGTATCGATAACAGATTCTACTAATGCCCACAAAGACAGGCTAAACTTAAAAAAAAATCCCCCTAAAAAAATAAATATTATTTCGCAAAAAGAGGTAACTTAATACATGTGCGGTAAGCAACACCTTTCCGCGGGCGGCGGGGGGCAGGGCACGCGGCACCAGTGACGTGGTCGCGGCGCTATTCGCTTATAATAATAGCGGTGTTGTCACTTTTTTTAAAATTACCAAATTTCGGGGAAATTAGAATTAATTCCCGGGAAAAAAGGATTATTTCAAAATTCATTAGTATTGTTACTATGATGATTACGTAAAATTTTATATTATATTTGGTCAAGTGTTTACCTAAACTTTATTACCCTTATGGGTCGGACAGGGTTTTCTTTACATATTGTATATCTTAAATCTCTTTTCCTACAAGGTACTTCCCGTGAACTCAGAATCTTGAAATTCGGCACGAAGCAACGTTATATTATAGTACAGACAGATAAAGGAAAAATTGTGAAAATGATAAATTTGAAGTTACATAAAATATTAAAATATTATTTTTGCTTACATGACATAAAATATTTTTTTAATAATTATAAACTTACTACCTAAGTACCCTTTTTCACATGAACGCGTAGAGATATTAAAGTTGAAATTCATATCAAACACTTCTTAAATCTAATTGCCTCTAAACTGTGAAAAATTCTATATCAATGCTAGTATTATAAATGCGAAAATAACTCTGTCTGTCTGTTACGCTTTCCCGCCTAAACCTCTCAACCGATTTTGACGAAGTTTGGCACAGACAATCTTTAGACCCTGAGAAAGAACATAGGCTACCTTTTATCCCGGAAAAATTTGATGTTCCCGAGGGGAATTTAAACAGCGCGATATAACCGAACTCCACGCGGGCGAAGCCGCTGGCGGAAAGCTAGTACGTCATAAATTGTAAACCGCTACGTTTGTACAGCGGAACCCTCGGTGTGCGAGTTCGACTCGCATTTGGCCGGTTTTTTTTTATTATTATTTATAAACCAGCGCTTGACCGCAATCGCCGCGCAAAAACCGCAGCGATGCGATCGTTGATGGTAAAGCGTGCTAGTTTATTAAGAGCCTATTCACTCTAGCCTTGAAGACACTCAAATTGTAGTCCGACGGAAACACCGCCGCCGGTAAGTTGTTCCAGTCCCTTGATGTACGCGGTATAAAGGAGGAGGCGAAACGCTTTGTCCGGATCGTAGTAGTGTTAAATCATGCAATTCCCTCGCACACTCCCCAAAATGCATCCTATAGAACACCGAAAGGCTGGCTACTCTACGCCTGTGCTCTAGGCTTTGGAGACCGTCTCGAGTTAAAGCTACAAGTACTACAAGCAGCTACAAGTAGTTGTTCCGGGTCTGGTTGCTTGTGTATGTGAGTTATAGGAGAAATTCTTAGTGTGGGGCCAAGTTAAAAAAAAAATGACTGACTACATCGATTTTATAATAAATATAGTTTAAAACACTAAAATAACATGCTTTTAAAAAATATCAAACTATAAAGTTAAAAATATTTTTTTTAAAAAGCGTGAGGCGCTTAATATACAAAAATTATGGCACAAAGCGCCTCACGCTTTTTTAAAAATTATTTTTAACTTTTTAGTTCGATATTTTTTAAACTATATTTATTTTCAACTTTTTAGTTCGATATTCTTTTTTAATAAAAAACGAACGAACGTATTGAAAACGGTGGGACATTTTACAGTAATGAGCCGCTCACACGTAGTCCAAAGCGTTAGAGACGGACAAACAAACAAGCAAACAAGCAAAAAACATATAAGTGAAGCTAATAAAAAGCATGTAAAATTATACAAGAACGGAACATTTTTGTGTACCCACGGAAAAGATAAGTATTGCGTCTGTTGTTGTATACATGCGTGTGTAGCATACCATTGAATGTTAAATCGAGACCCGAGATTTCTATGGTATTTTTATGGCGATCATATATCACTCTCACTGTTTACTACAACCATGTCTCTTTTATTTATGTATTTATTCATGTGCAAACGGCAACACATCAACCTACTACAATCTGTCAGATGTCTTTATTAGATTTTCAACTTTATCTCTAAAGCATTAAGACTCAAGGTTGATTGGGAATATTTGACAGTTTCGGGTAGCTTGACCTGCCGTCGTCCGTAAATTAGTTAAAAAGTTGTTACAGTCAAATATATTACGATCTGTATGAGCTACCTGTTAATGGTGAACAAATAATAATAAAATAATGGTTGTTGACATGTGGAATGTGAACTCGGCTGTCATTGTACTGATTGTCGTATCGGCCAATAGATTGAAAGCCAAAAGCCTCGACTAACATCTATCGAGGCTCTCGTTAGGCAAATAGATCAAGGGCGTAATTCAAAAGGCAGTACTCCTCGATACGGCCCGCATCGTGAGGAGGTTCCTGTCTCTGGAGCCCTAACCACCGATAGCTTGGACCCTACTCCCTGTCCGGATGTCTCCGGAAATCCACTATTTTTAAATGATGTTTTAAAAAATAAACGAAATAATGGTTAAATTAAAAATGTCAGTCAAAAGCATCAAATCACATAGTTCAAAAATGAAAAATTACCTGTCAATAATACAACGTGTAAGTCAAAAAATGAAAAATTACCTGTCAGTAATATCAACGTGTAAGTTTGTATGTAATGTATCTCGCAGAAACTACTGAACGGATACGGATGAAATCACTTTATACGTATACCATATAAATTACAGAACATAAATAACAACAACACTACAATAACATAGAATAGAATAGAATAGTCTTTATTATGTACACCATGTAGATTACAAAAACATGAATATATTTTTTTTACAAAGGGTGACACAATAGGCGGTCTTATCGCTAAGATAATAATATATAATCAAGATCAAAATTTATTTATTAAAATTAGGCTGAGAAGCAGCACTTGTTGAACGTCAATATTACATAAGACAGTCCCCCAAAACGCCCGCCCTTCGCCACTTCCTAGTGCTTTCGCTGGGAAGAAGAGGTGGCGGAACAGACTCCCCAGCAGCACTGTTGTCTGTTAAAAAAAACACATGACTTTAACAATACTATATATAGTGCTAAACACACGAAAATACAACAACAAGGAAATTATTTACCACTAGCTTTCCGCCCGCGGCTTCGCCCGCGTGGAGTTCGGTTATATCGCGCTTTTTAGATTTCCCTCGGGAACATCGACTTTTTCCGGGATAAAAGGTAGCCTATGTTCTTTCTCAGGTTCTAAAGATTGTCTGTGCCAAATTTCATCAAAATCGGTTGAGTGGTTTAAGCGGGAAAGCGTAACAGACAGACAGACAGACAGACAGAGTTACTTTCGCATTTATAATATTAGTATGGATGGATATGCCAGCTAGCACGCCAAAATGCCAGCAAAGCAAAACAAAATGAAAATGTAAATAACAAAAAACTTATAATGTGAGAAGCCTATAGAAGGCCTGTGTCCCACACATACATACATACATAATCAGCCAATAATGTGTCCACTCCTGAGACACAGGCCTCCTTTCGTTAAGAGCGGGTAGGACGAAACCTACCACGCGAGCCCAATGCGGGTTGGTAGATGTCACATATCTTAGAAGCTTTGACATGACATGCCGATTTCCTCGCGATGATTTCCTTTACCTTTTTTGAGAGCAGTGGTGATGAAATTATTTACACAGAGTAAAGCGCAGTTTTTATAAAAACTATGTTGAACTGAGGACTGAGGACTTATGCCTAAACTATATTTGAGCCAAATTCGATAAAGAATAGAGGTAAACAAACTGTTGCTAGGCAACGAGTAGTTTACGCCTAAAAGACAGATGTTAACAACCTTTTCTACATAAATGATTTTCATAAAAGTAATAATCCTACTAATATAAACAGTTTATTTATGTTTAGATATTTATGAGTTGCATAGAACGCTTAACCGATTTGAATGAAATATGACACACATGTAAGCTAATTTCCTAATAGGTTAAATTTTTTGAAATAATTATAATAAATAACTATTTCATACTTGAAAGTATTACAATGCATGTGTTATGCAGTTGACTTGAAAGTAATTAAAATACACAAAATTGTATTAACAAACGCCTCAACTTTATTTATTGGTTGAATTCCACAAAATGTGTTTAATACCTGGATTTCATCCATCTTCCTTTTTTGGTAGGGCAATCACTTTACGTGATAGCCCTACCAAAAAAATGTCCACCAAAAAACCAAATTAATGTCGACTTTTCAAAGGTTTTTCGAAATACCAACAGTTATTATGCATGTTATTTTAGTGATTCTATTGAAATATGCTGCAATAGGCATTGTTAATAAATAGCACGTGAAAGTCTATAATCATGCAAATAACAGGTGGTTTGTAAAACGTGAGTTGTGATAACCCTAAATTGGTTTGTTTACCTCTATTCTTTATGGAGCTAGGCGATGGTATAGGTCCCCTGTGTTTCAGATGAGAACAGGCCAAACATTAATTGAATAAATATTTACAGTAGTTATACAACAACAAGGTAAAATTGTCATCTAGAAAGTAGTTAAGTAAACAAAAAAGGTGTAAACAGTATAAAAAAAACTTAATAGCTAACATCTTAATATAATAACTAACTAAACTTAGAATGTGGATCTTTGTTGTTGGGAAATCATCATATGACGTCTCACACTTTTACAGACGATAATCCACCCGTTATTTACCTTAATTTGCATGTGCCCAGGATTCACAGTATCTTTTTCGATTAAAGCAGTAACTTAGAATGTAGATAAATACCAGTATTTTATATGGAGCGGCTACCTATCTGACCTCCACAGTGCCATTATGATTAGTTAATAACATTCATTTTTATATATAATTATGACAGCCTCCGTGGCGTAGCGGTAGCGGACGCGGCCGCTGCGCAAGGTGGCGCGGTTTCGATCCCCGCACAGTGCAAGTATTTGTATGCATGAATATGAATATTTGCACTGGTCTGATCGTGCCTCGGAAAGCACGTTAAGCCGTTGGTCCCGGTTGCCATACGAACATCTAGTGGCAGTCGTTACGGGTTGTTGGAGCCCTCAAAAAGTTCAACAATTGGTCTAACTGCAATGCTTCGATGTCGCCTTCGGGTTGTGGAGGTCAGACGGCAGTCGCTTCACGGAAAAATGTCGAAGTTTAGCCATATCAGCAGTTGGACTGGTAAAGCGGACCCCAGACTCCAAAGCTGAAAAGGCTTCGGATGCGACTGGGATTAACGCTGGGATGATGATGATGATGACATATATAGAAAACATCCAAGACCCAGGCCAATCAGGAAAACATCGTTTTCCATCATGACCTGGCCGGGGATCGAACACGGGGCTTCCACGTCGCAGGCAGGCGTGTTGACCGCTGCGCCACGGAGGTCGACACTATTTTATGTCTGAGAATCGGTTACTCTATATTTTTCATACCTGTAAGTGATAAGGGTTGTCCACCTATAACGTTTATATTTTACTAGCTTTCCCCCCGCGGCTTTGCCCCATTCGGAGACTGCCTGTAGTGCAGCACTCGTACGCTCTACCATAACCTCTCTTTCGGACCGGATTGATTTGAGAGAAAAGATTTGAAGTGATTAGTCTGACACCCGAAAGGTTTATGTGAGATACCTACCTATACCATCGCCTAGCTCCATAAAGAATAGAGGTAAACAAACCAATTTAGGGTTATCACAACTCACGTTTTACAAATGTCCTGTTATTTACATGATTATCGACTCTTACATGCTAGCTATTTATTAACAATTCCTATTGCAATATATTTAAATAGATTCATTAAAATAACATGCGTAATAGCTTAGTATTACAAAAAACCATTAAAAAGTCGACATAAATTTTACGTGATAGCCCTACAAAAAAAGAAAGATGGATGAAATCCAGGTATTATACACATTTTGTGGAATTCAACCAATGAATAAAGTTGAGACATTTATCAATACAATTTTGCGTATTTTAATTACTTTCAAATCAACTACATAACACATGCATTGTAATACTTTCAAGTATGGACTAGTTATAATATATATGTATCTATTATAAATATACACACATCAAAAGTGTCTAGGGATCAACATATATTTTTGCAATAACTTTTCTCCTGATTGATATTAATTAAAATTTTCTTTAAGGATTCATCAAATAAAGGGTTTTCGTTTGTCACAGTAACGATAAACCAAGTCACCTTTGCATTAATAAAGAAATTTGCCATTTTCCTAATAAAGGGATATTTGACATTTGAACCACTAACACAAAAGTTCGAAAAAAGACTGAAATAACAGTTTTCTCTAAAATTTTATTGGGTAACTTAAACAATTAATAATCCGTGTTTCTACCGCGAACACTAACAACACAAGAACATCGGTTTGGCATACTCAAAATGAGTTCATCCAAATCACGCTGTGGAATGGCCGCCCATGTTCGTTGCAACAACAAAAAAAGGTCTTCTTGCGACTGGATACCCTCCATATTCGGCAGAGCTCTTCTCTGTAGCATATCCCATGCATGCTCAATCGGGTTCAAGTCTGGCGACTGAGCAGGCCAGGGCAGGACTTTGATGTTAGCTGCGGCGAGAGTCTGTCTTACAACTCTTGCGGTGTGCGGTCGTGCATTATCATGCATTAACTGAAATAAGGACCGATTTGCACTTGTAGAGGAACGATGACGTCTGATACAATCGTTTCAGCATAAATTTGAGCGTTGAGGTTGCCTCTGATCCAAATCAACTCAGTTCTTCGCCGATCCAAATACCCGCCCATACCATGATGGTTCCACCACTATAAGGATGGACTTCCTGGCAGGATTTTAATCGCTGTTGGCGTCCAGGGGTTCTCCAGTGTCGTATACGTCTTGTATCCGGTCTCATACCAAAACGAGACTCATCAGAAAAGCACACGAAACGCCATTGTTCTTCTGCCCAATTTCTGTGTTCAAGAGCCCATTGATATCGAATCCTACGATTGTGCATTGCTATAGGTGGTACCCGTAGCGGTCTTCGGGAATGAAGGTTCACTTCATGCAAGCGGTTTCTGACTGTTTGGTCGCTAATTAAGTTCCCTGAAGAGTGATGAAGCCTCACGGCTAACATCATGGCGGTTATTGTTGGAGCTCTTCGAGTTAAGATTTGAATGTATCGGTCTTGTCTCCGTGTGGTGCAGCGATACCGTCCTCCATGGCGCTCAGCCACGGTACCAGTGCTTCGGTAACGTGTCCAAAGTCGACTGATAACACTATGACTTGTATTCAGAGCTAAAGCCACAGTACGTTGCCGGGAACCAGCTTCTATCATTCCCACGGCTCTGAGCATTTCTTCCCTGCTTAAATGACGTCGCCGCTCCATAATAACGTTGGTTTTAATCAGTAGTAGGGAAACAGTAGCACTAGTAATGTCTTCAATGCGTTGTATGTTTTTATAGGGAAAATATTGACAGCTGATTTTCATCTTTTACTCGAATTTGATTCACAGTTCCTGATTCAAATTATGAAATGCACCAAAAAGGATCCATATAAATTTATAAAATCATAAATTTATTACAAAGCCACATCTCAATCTCAAGAAATCCGCATAAAAATGCTTGATCCCTAGACACTTTTGATGTGTGTAGTATCGTTGAGTTAGTATCCCATAATACAAGTCTCGAACTTACCTACTTTGGGGCTAGCTCAAGCTGTGTGATTTTTTCGTATATATTTATTTATATAAAATTTCATAAAAATCAGTCTTCTGATGACCAGTAATAAGTGTCAAAGTTCAACGAATGACAGACAGCTGAGACAGCAGTTTGACGTGCTCAATAAATATGGTCACCCATCCATAGACCAACCGCGGCAAGAGTAGCTTTACCTGATCGATCGATTCTTGCGACTGTTATTTTTTAGCCACGAACGAACGAACGAACGAATTTATAAACGTCAAATGTCACTGTCATATCATATGTCTCTCATCAAAGTAGGTTATGTTTTGATCAATGACCCCCGATGCCGAAATCGATGTTGTTTTGTAAAGTTCTGTTGATATACGCACTCAGAACATTAGATATTGTTTATGTATGAACGACTTTTGGATGTATCCACGTGAATGAGTTAGTGAGTGTATCGTGAAACAGGTATTGTTTCAAAACTAATGAATGCACACTCCCATCGATCTCTTACCGTGATCCTCAGAATCTCCACAAACCACCGTGAGCCTACAGCTGACCGCTCGAGTACAATATTGTGGTCCTGTCTAAACAATACAATAACAATGCAATGATTGTATTAACTTCAAGATTTCTAATTGCTAGGCTTACTTTACAGCATGATATTTTTTATTTTCCGCTGTTACATAAGTGAATGTTTCAATAAAGTTTATATTTTTATAACAAAGATAAAATTGTGGTGGTTATTGATTGTACAATTACCTTAAGTATGTTGTTAGGCTTACAGCATGATACTCAGTTTACCATTGTCAGACATGAAACTGTTTCAATAAAGTTTATACATTATTATACCAAATGATCAAATTGTGCTGGTAATTATTAGCAGAATCACATTAAATATGTGTTGTGACTATGATTTGACTTGCAATTATTATTGTTTCACTAACTTTGTTACAATGTTGGTTATGTAAAAAAAAAATACAATGTAGGTATGTCAAAAAATAATTATGTGGTGTATTTTACTTGTAAATTCCTTGTTCCTATAAGTTAGGACTACTTTACTTGTAAGTAGTTACAATACAAAACTAAACAACCATTCTTCAAGTTGTCAACCATAAATAAAGTAGCTTTTATCAGAATTTGAAATTTGAACACCACCTGAATATCAATTAACTTTGTTAGTGAACTACAACACACATACCGTGGCTTCCTTTTGGCAATATTTTAGTAATCCTCACTAAATTACACATGAAATTCTTAAAACTAGCCTATAACTAACATTGTACCGCAACCCAGAAGAGAATGTATGATAGAGAGTGGTATGTAATCAACAACCGTTCACCTTATATAATCTAATTTATATACCTTTAGGCGCCAACTGTAACGCTTTCTCTCGTTTATATACTCAGGGTGGCTAACTCCACCCTTACCCGGCAGTTACAGTAAATTTAATTATGTAAATACTTGGTAGCTAGGAGCATTAAATAAAACAATAAATGGATACAATTACAAATTTATTTTATAATTACCCTGTCGATTTCCTGACTCACTCCGTCTCGGGTCGGAGTGGGACAGGGAATCCACATGAGACGATTCAGCAAGCTCAGGGTCGCTTGATGAAGGATTCGTGAGGTGAACCGTTGTGATCACGGCTCAGTCGTTACAAAAGTATCTCAGGTTATGCACACAATATCAAGCCAATAGCCTACTTACATGCAATCTGTTGGAAACCCACTCTCACTCACTAGATACATCAAAACAAAGAAACAAGGACAGGGAGTCTACGTTTCGGATTAGCTCTCCTGACTAACGCTTCTGGTTTACGGTACAAAGACCCTTGGCTTCACTAACTGACGGGTGTCAGATTAATGCATGGTTGAACGCGGCCTGCGGGATTAGGTATTTCGGGAACACCCGGAGCAAAGTAATCATGACAGCTTATACCTGTCTAGTCGTCGTCGAAAGAGAATTGGATGTGCCGTACCATCAGGGTTCAGCACACTTCCACTCCAAACAAGCCTGATCCAATCGGAATCAAGGCCACCTGAGGTAAGTCATGACGCGACGCCTCCACACGGGTTCCCACCCTAGGCCCGCCAAAAAGAGCCAAATCTAGAACAACATTTAACCTAAGTCAGTACTATAGAACAAGAAAACACGTGGAGAAATATTCCGGGTACAAAAATGAATACTCACAGAGAGATGAGCCAAACTGCTAGACGCACAACCCCATGGGGTTTATTGCGCACACACGCCAACCTTGCGTACCAGCAACCAGCCACACCGAGCAAACTTCGGTCGTTCTTCTGGAAGCTTCCTAGCCCTGCGATCGACCGCTCCCAATTGTCTTTTCCTGAACCATAGACTAGTGCGTTCCGCGACTTGTATTTTAATTTCAGACTCATGAGTTGGTTCTTATTCTTTTTAATATCTCTTTATCCTAAGTCCTTTTTTATTTTTTTAACCCGGTCGTTCTTTATTTGAATTTATTTATTATATTAACGACCGTCCTTTCGCGCAACGCCATCTCTCGGCTCGATGTAAAATATGTGACCCGAGTTTAGCCCGAGTCCAAGAGATGTCGCCTGCTGCTATATTTTTGCTACGTGACACCATATATATAAATGTAATCTAATCTAACTAGCCTGTATTGTCCCTTTTATTAGCCTCTCAACACTCTGGTAGTAACCCAATTTGAGGAGTGGCTAGAGAGACGCCACGGCACCCTCACCTTCCGCCTGATACAGGTCCTTACTTGACACGGCTGTTTTGGAAGGTTCCTGTTCCATATAAGGCGGGAGGAAACACCTGGGTGTCACTACTATGAGGATCGCCCTGGGGATACGGTGGAGCATGCAGTGGAGGTCTGCTCGGCTTGGACCAGGCCTAAGTCAACGGCACATTGTGTTTCACGCGCGCCTCGAGGAGATGTCAGCACATCGTGACGGGGTCCACGAAAACCGATGCCTCCTGGGTCAAGGTTGCGGGTTGGTTAAAAAAGAAAACGTGGCACTGGCGCACAGGCAAGTGAAGGAACACGGGTGGATTTTAGTCAGTAAAAGTCTGACGCGCCCTTCCGCTCCGCCCAGAGCAGGAGAGGTCATTTGATAATTTCTCATCCAGAATAAAAAAAAATAGTTTAAAAAACTAAAAAAAACATGCTATTAAAAATATCAAACTAAAAAGTTAAAAATAATTATAAAAAAAGCGTGAGGCGCTTTGTGCCATATTTTTTGTATATTAAGCGCTCCACGCTTTTTTTTATAATTATTTTTAACTTTTTAGTTTGATATTTTTTAAAAGCATGTTTTTCTAGTTTTTAATCTGTATTTATTTTCAGCTTTTTAGTTCGATATTCTCTTATCAAAAAAAAAAACGAATGAACGAACGTATTGAAAACGGTGGGACATTTTACAGTAATGAACCGTTCACTCGTAGTCCAAAGAGTTAGAGACGGACAAACAAACAAACAAGCAAGCAAGCAAGCAAGCAAACAAGCAAGCAAGCAAACATACAAGTGAAGCTAATAAAAAGCATGTAAAAAAAAAGAAAAGATAGTAACCTAACAACACAGTTACAAAAACTTGATTCTATACACAATTTTGCTAAATCACTAACATATTAATTAATTATCCTTATAAGGTATTTAATTACATGTGTAAAAAATATCTTATTGAAATCTCAGCACCTCGTCATCATCATCTCAGCGTTAATCCCAGTCGCATCCGTAGCTTTCCAGCTTTGGAGTCTGGGGTCCGCTTCAGTCTAACTGATAATTTTGGCTAAACTTCGATATTTTCCGTGAAGCGACTGCCGTCTGACCTCCACACCCCGAAGGCGATATCTAAGCATTACAGTTAAACCAATTGTTAGACTTTTGAGGGCTCCAACAACCCGTAACGACTGCCACTAGATGTTCGTACGGCAACCGGGACCAACGGCTTAACGTGCTTTCCGATGCACGACCAGACCAGTGCAAATATTCATATTCATGCATACAAATATTTGCACTGTGCGGGGATCGAACCCGCGCTTCCTTGCGCAACGGCCGCGTTCACTACCGCTACGCTACGGAGGCTATCTGAAATAGATAGTAACCTAACAACGCAGTTACAAAAACTTGATTCTATACAAAATTATGCTAAATCACTAACATAAATTAATCATCCTTATAAGGTATTTAATTACATGTGTAAAAAATATCTTATTGAAATCTCAGCACCTCGAATAAGGCAAAAATAGACATCAAAAGAATTAACAATAATCGTTTTACCACAAACCGAAATTCCCCGGAACTGTCAGCCCACGCGACAATTTTGCCTAAAGAAGTCATTAGTGACATTAATTCAATGAAATAGCCTTTTATGATGGCACTAATAATGGAGTTTCATTATAATAATTGACGTCTAGGATATAAGCTTAATATCACACCCGTTTTCTCCAAGGGGCCTGACACTTGTCGATGGTAGGCCATAACATCGGCTGCCGGCAGAAGTTACCACCCACCAGACAAAGTCTTGCCGCCAAGCGATTTGTCGTGTTCCGGCATGATGTCTGATGAAGTCGTACGGAGGACGGGTCTGAGCAATTGTGTTGCGATGTGTGCCGGGTAGGATGCGCCAAGTGTTGTTGTGTCGGGAGTATGGTTGTGGAGAGTCTCCAGATCAATCTCCCTCCAGCGCAGCATCGTTTGGTCGTGTTGGTCTTGGGTTTAACATAGCATCACCTCGCTCAACTGCCGTCATCCTTCCTATTCCTATGTTTTTTTTAAGTGAATTGCGCTTTACCATCAACGATTGCATCACTGCTTACCATCAGGCGGGATTGCAGTCAAGCACTAGTTTATAATTATTTTAAAAAATAAACTGAGGTGTAGCTATCATTCCTCCGCCCATATTTAGCCTATTGTGTTTATACCTCAGCTTTTTCTCGCAACTTGGTTCTCATTAAGTTACTATTTTGACAACGGTTATTACTGAATATTCATATCATCATCATCATCATGACAGCCTCCGTGGCGTAGCGGTAGCGAACGCGGCCGTTGCGCTAGGAGGCGCGGGTTCGATACCCACATAGTGCAAATATTTGTATACATGAATATGAATATTTGCACTGGTCTGGTCGTGCCTATGAAAGCACGTTTTTTTTTTATAAATTATAAACTAGCGCTTGACCGCAATCATGCGATCATTGATGGTAAAGCGCGGAGCCTATTCACTCTAGCCTTGAAGACACTCAAATTGTAATGTGACGGAAACACCGTTAAGCCGTTGGTTCCGGTTGCCATACGAACATTTAGTTGCAGTCGTTACGGGTTGGTGGAGCCCTCAAAAATCTAACAATTGATCTAACTGCAATGCTTAGATATCGCCTTCGGGTTGTGGAGGTCAAACGGCAGTCACTGTGCTTGGAAGATGGAATGGCGCGAGGGTGTCGACAAAGGTTATAAATTACTTGTTTTATCATAAAAGATATCCAATGCCCGTCATAAATTTCCTACAGGTCCATGGTGGAGCAGAGAACTCCTGGAGTGGAGAGCACGTATCGACTAGCGATGTGTGGGACGCCCCAGGTAGATGGACGAACGACCTAAAGAGTTTGGGAATGTTAGGACAGACTAGATACGGAAGGCGGAAAACACGGTGTCGTGACAAAGCCTTGGAGAAGTCCAACAGTGGACAGCTGGCCTGCAATAGGCTTAGGAGTCAATTAACTCCTAAGCCTATTGCAGCGGTCCATTCAAAGATACTTAGCAATACAGTTAGCTTTCCATTAGTGAAAGAGATTTCAGAAAGAGATCAATAGTTTCCTAAAATTCCGCCCTACATAGTACATACTTATTTATATTGACATTATGAATATGTCAATAGCGATCTGATGCCTCTTTTTCTTGTTCTCAGCCTCTATAGGTCCACTGCTGGACAAAGGCTTCTCTCAAGGCTTTCCACAATGACGGGTCTTGTACTGCCCGCATCCATAGATTTCCCGCGACCTTCACCAGGTCATCGGCCCACCTAAGGCATATCTGGTGCCTAGATTTATTTATAAAACTGAAATAGTACTGGCGAAATATGAATGTCTTCCTACCGTTTAAAATACACAAGCATAATGGTATATCGTTATGTTTTCTACTAGTTGTTAATAATGAAGAATCAGTAGTCGATAGACGTGTTCTGCTGACCTTAGAATAATACAAAGCGCTGTGTATATGACGGTTTGACTCGTAACAAAGATTTGGCCTTATTTGGCGACACCTACGCAAATTCTACCAGATTTTTTGTTAGTTGTACGTAGATGTTTGTATGGATGTGACTCGTTAGTCGTTGAACTTGTTCTTAAAGTTTTGAGTAGACATTTATTTATCAAACATTTATGCTAAAGTAAAAAAGCAAAATATTGTACTAAAGAAGCCGATTGTATTGTAAAAAGCCTACATGTTTTCTACGAACTTTAGGGCGATGTAGGGACAAAACATGGCAATGTACGAATTGATAGCTAAGATCTAAATAGCTAAGAAGTAACCATAAAATAAAAGAATAAAGAAATTAGACAGGGTTGGGTTTTTGTCTTTCCTGTATATTGTACGGACGAGCACATGGGAGTACCCAACTTCTGGCCTACGGGGGAACAAGTCAGGCCTAGGGGAAGGCAAGTGAAATTTTTAGAGTGGGTAATCTGTGTCCGCTATAGTCGCGCGCGGTTTTTTGGCAATTAGGTACACCGTACATTTTGCTAGTGTCCACTGCGTGGTAAGTGCTCGTTTATACTTTGTTCAGTAATTAGGGGAGTTCATACATGTTCTGCGAGATTTCCAGGGGGGGGCAACTGCCTCCCCCAGTCATATTAATCGTGCAGCTTGTGAGTTAGCTATAAAAAAAGGCTTACAACGCTCTAAGCGTGCAACATGCGCTGAGGATGTTACCGGGGCTGCCTCGGGTTTGTAGTGCTTTGGGTATGCTCGCGGATGCACGATTAGATGTCTTTCATGCATTCACAAACGTTTGCATCGATGTTGCGTTGATTTCGGGGTAGCCCTAGCACTATTTTAACTACACTTCTTCATTAGGCTCTGGGCTGGCAGATATGTGCGTGTTAATATCCATGTCGCCAATTAGGATAGTTTTAAAAAATTTCTTATTTGTTATCTACTAACCTAGGATAAGTTCATACTAAGACTATACTGATGTAGATCCGTATAGTATTAATATACGGATCACGGACAGATACAGTGTCAAGTGTTGTGTTGTACCTTATCCTGGGTTAGTAGATAACAAATACCACATTATGGTATGAAATTTAAAAAAAAGTTTGAATATTGCCAGCCTTTTTTAAAGTGAAACTTTTATAAAATATTATATAGAAAAAGTTTGAGACGATATAGTCTCAAACTTTTTCGTTTGTATGTTGCATGTTGCGTGACGGTCGGCCCCGGAGTTGGGATAAAGTGAAAGGTGCTCGTTAGAGCAGCCAGGGCCTAACAGTTCGCAACAGCTGAGCGTAGTATAACAGTTTCACTTTTACCGTAGTTTCATAAAACCACACAATCCCTCTTCCCTCTGTCCAATGAAATCTTCCCCTTATTTATGTTACTTTTACATAACTGTATAAATTTTTATTGTTAGTATTTCATGTTGAACGAATATCAACATTATTTCAACGACAATTACATTGATTTTAGGATGACTAAGCATATTTTAGTTACAGCGTAAACTTAAATTTATTTTCTAGAAAATACCAAATACCAAATAGTTTACCATTAATTCATGTTTAGGATCATTAAGTCGCGAACGCATTAGACATTTGAACTTTCTGTTGTACCCACTGCAAAAATATTGGGTATTGCAAATAAATTGGGTACCCAAAATAAATAATTCTCAGCCTAATTTGAATAAATGACTTTTGATTTTGAATCAAATCTACAACGAAGGTATTTATCTAAAAATGTCTAGGAATGCATTTCTTAATTGCAGGCTGACGCCCACAGGACCTGTCAAAGTGTAACAATAAAATTTATGTGACAAGGAAAACGCGCAGATATATGTATAATGCTAATCGCTTGTCCACACTAAAGCATCGTACCCGCTTGCGCTCGCGCAGCTTGGCGCCACGAAGTCGCCGCCAGATCGCAAACACACCGTTAGACAAACCATCGACACAAGACATGAGCGTCAGCGGAAGCAGAGATTGATCGCAGAGATATTAATCAAGGACAGATCAAACATGATTTATGAATTAGTTTTTTTTTTGGATCTAATTGAAAGTAATTCGTTTGGACTCCTTTTGTACGTCGAATTTTTAAAGTAGGTAATTAAATTAGTTCATGGCATAATGTAGATAACCAAACCCTTTCACTTAGTAATTCTTTTCATTCATTTCATTTCTTTTCATATAGATATATGCAGAACAGGGTGAAAAGGTCACTCATCTCCCTACACAGAAAAGGGAGGATCCATCTACCAGACGGTTATTTTGACCGACGATCAACTGCCCTTTGATTCACTTTGGACCGTTGTATATTTGCTATTTTTGCGGTAAACTTTGCTTGCGAGATGCAACCAACGACCTAAGGTGCTTTCTGAGGCAGGGAAGCGTCCTTGTATAAGCAAATAGTCACCCATTAAGGAGCCAATCTAGTTATGATTTCGACTGACTGTGGTCACGGCGATCAATCTGTGACGACAGAGAGGAAATGAAGCCCAGGACCCTTATGTGCTTTCGGAGACACGGTGTTAACACACCACCAACTTCCAAACTCCAGGCTGCTGACTGATAAATTCCTAATAAAAAACCCAATAACAGTTCGCTTGTTATAAGAATGGATTCCAGGACTTTGGGTCATCAAGTTACATACATAATCATAATCAGCTTAAAATGTTCCAACTTCTGAAACACAGGGGTGAGAGGGTGCGGGCCCAGTGCTGGATGGTTGACGTCACATAGCAGCATAAATGACAGAGAGCAGCGTTATCCTAGTGGTATCAGAACCCCGACTTAGAAGAAGTAGATCAAAACTTCGAACACTATCAGGCGCTTTCATTATCATCATCAACCAACCTTTCAACCTTTCAACCTTTCAACCTTTTTATCGTCCCACTGCTGGGCACAGATCTCCTCTCATACAGAGAAGGATTGAGTGATTGAGAAATGCATCCTATAGAACACCGAAAGGCTGGCTACTCTACGCCTGTGCTCTAGGCTCGAGTTAGATCAGGGTCACCAATCAGCCTCTTTGCACGCCTCTCCACCGAATCCAAAGCAGCCAGGTGACATTTCGCAGCACCAGCCCAAATGTGGCTGCAGTACTCCACACACGAACGGACCTGTGCTTTGTATAACATTAGAAGCTGTCCAGGTGTGAAGTACTGCCGGACCTTCGCGATGACGCCAAGTTTTCTGGCAGCCACCTTGGCCTTGGACGCAATGAACCGCCCAAAGTTAAGGTTCGAGGAAATCTCAACTCCAAAAAGCTGAAGGCGGTCGGTGCACTCCAAGGATACATTCTGAAAAGTAGGAGCCAAGATGAACGGGCTCCTTTTGGCGGTGAAAAGACACGCCTGTGTTTTGGCGGCATTGAATGCTACACTGGCTTTGCCCCATTCGGAGACTGCCTGTAGTGCAGCACTCGTACGCTCTACCATAACCTCTCTTTCGGACCGGATTGATTTGAGAGAAAAGATTTGAAGTGATTAGTCTGACACCCGAAAGGTTTATGTGAGATACCTACCTATACCATCGCCTAGCTCCATAAAGAATAGAGGTAAACAAACCAATTTAGGGTTATCACAACTCACGTTTTACAAATGTCCTGTTATTTACATGATTATCGACTCTTACATGCTAGCTATTTATTAACAATTCCTATTGCAATATATTTAAATAGATTCATTAAAATAACATGCGTAATAGCTTAGTATTACAAAAAACCATTAAAAAGTCGACATAAATTTTACGTGATAGCCCTACAAAAAAAGAAAGATGGATGAAATCCAGGTATTATACACATTTTGTGGAATTCAACCAATGAATAAAGTTGAGACATTTATCAATACAATTTTGCGTATTTTAATTACTTTCAAATCAACTACATAACACATGCATTGTAATACTTTCAAGTATGGACTAGTTATAATATATATGTATCAAAAAATTTAACATACACACATCAAAAGTGTCTAGGGATCAACATATATTTTTGCAATAACTTTTCTCCTGATTGATATTAATTAAAATTTTCTTTAAGGATTCATCAAATAAAGTGTTTTCGTTTGTCACAGTAACGATAAACCAAGTCACCTTTGCATTAATAAAGAAATTTGCCATTTTCCTAATAAAGGGATATTTGACATTTGAACCACTAACACAAAAGTTCGAAAAAAAGACTGAAATAACAGTTTTCTCTAAAATTTTATTGGGTAACTTAAACAATTAATAATCCGTGTTTCTACCGCGAACACTAACAACACAAGAACATCGGTTTGGCATACTCAAAATGAGTTCATCCAAATCACGCTGTGGAATGGCCGCCCATGTTCGTTGCAACAACAAAAAAAGGTCTTCTTGCGACTGGATACCCTCCATATTCGGCAGAGCTCTTCTCTGTAGCATATCCCATGCATGCTCAATCGGGTTCAAGTCTGGCGACTGAGCAGGCCAGGGCAGGACATTGATGTTAGCTGCGGCGAGAGTCTGTCTTACAACTCTTGCGGTGTGCGGTCGTGCATTATCATGCATTAACTGAAATAAGGGACCGATTTGCACTTGTAGAGGAACGATGACGTCTGATACAATCGTTTCAGCATAAATTTGAGCGTTGAGGTTGCCTCTGATCCAAATCAACTCAGTTCTTCCGCCGATCCAAATACCCGCCCATACCATGATGGTTCCACCACTATAAGGATGGACTTCCTGGCAGGATTTTAATCGCTGTTGGCGTCCAGGGGTTCTCCAGTGTCGTATACGTCTTGTATCCGGTCTCATACCAAAACGAGACTCATCAGAAAAGCACACGAAACGCCATTGTTCTTCTGCCCAATTTCTGTGTTCAAGAGCCCATTGATATCGAATCCTACGATTGTGCATTGCTATAGGTGGTACCCGTAGCGGTCTTCGGGAATGAAGGTTCACTTCATGCAAGCGGTTTCTGACTGTTTGGTCGCTAATTAAGTTCCCTGAAGAGTGATGAAGCCTCACGGCTAACATCATGGCGGTTATTGTTGGAGCTCTTCGAGTTAAGATTTGAATGTATCGGTCTTGTCTCCGTGTGGTGCAGCGATACCGTCCTCCATGGCGCTCAGCCACGGTACCAGTGCTTCGGTAACGTGTCCAAAGTCGACTGATAACACTCTGACTTGTATTCAGAGCTAAAGCCACAGTACGTTGCCGGGAACCAGCTTCTATCATTCCCACGGCTCTGAGCATTTCTTCCCTGCTTAAATGACGTCGCCGCTCCATAATAACGTTGGTTTTAATCAGTAGTAGGGAAACAGTAGCACTAATAATGTCTTCAATGCGTTGTATGTTTTTATAGGGAAAATATTGACAGCTGATTTTCATCTTTTACTCGAATTTGATTCACAGTTCCTGATTCAAATTATGAAATGCACCAAAAAGGATCCATATAAATTTATAAAATCATAAATTTATTACAAAGCCACATCTCAATCTCAAGAAATCCGCATAAAAATGCTTGATCCCTAGACACTTTTGATGTGTGTATTAGGAAATTAGCTTACATGTGGGTCATAAACAAAACACACAAAAAAATTGTGCCTTTTAAAAAAATATATTAATTCATACTTTATACATTAATATTTTACTGTAATAAATTAACTGTTTATTTGTTTTAGTCATTTACGATAAAATATCCTAGTTATATTATATTTACATTAAAATATTAAAAGTAAAGTGAGACTTGGATCCCCTTCTGTGGGCCGTGCCCAACCTAGGTTCATAGGTTTGATTAAAGATTAAAAATACTTGAAAACAAAAATGTGAATATATTTTCCTACATGTTTATTACTTACATGTTACAGTTCTCATTTTACGTTATTAGGAAAAATCAGCAAACAATACAAATGAATTATAAGACATAAACATGTTGTTACCAATTTTGCGACCCCTTCCGTGGTCCAACTAAATTGAATATTCAATATATGTGAAATGCAACGCAGCCTTAGTTTATTTAATTTGGTTGGCAACATTATCGAGCTATCAAAACGAGCAAAAATTTTAAATGACACCCGTCAGCGCCCCTTGGCAAAGTTTTTGAAAAATTTATAAACAAGTGTTGTTTTACTTTTGTGTAAAAGATCGTGCACCTTTTCTGTTCCATTTATATTTTGGTAAGTACTGGCATAAAAAAATCCATATATCGATTAACGTGCTGTAATATGAGAGGCTATTTGCCAAAACCACGTGCGCCATATTGTAACCTCAAAAGTTTGAGGTTTGGATGATAATATTGGTTAATTTAACCCTTCCGTGGACAAACTTTTCGGTGGACACAATGTCCACGGAATAGACCACGTCCACAAAAGTGACTCCCTATTCCGACTTATACTTTTTATGACACTATCAACATTAAAAAACTTGTGCTGCTAGGTTTAGCTTGGTACTTATGCATTGCCTGCACTCCCGCTTTGACGCTAAATAGTATTTATACTTATTTTTGACAAACATGATCTATTAAGTTACATTTAAAAAAAGTACTTATTATCTTGTTCTCGCTTGCTTGCTTGCTACTCGCTTGTTAATGCTGAAATTGGTACATGTACATATATGTGGGTTATGATTTCAATTTCAGCAATTTCGCCTAGAACAAGTAAAATTAGGCATCTAACTGATGAAGAAAAGAAGATTAGGCGTCAAGAACAAAAAAAAAAATGAGTATGCGGAGAGCGCGTGCAAAACTGAGCGATGCTGCTGAAGAGATACGCAAGAAAGACAGAAGTATAAAAAGAACAGAAATACCTACAGGATTAAGATGAACATTTATCATTAAAGAGTCATGTCGCCACATTTTCCTAATTTGACGCTGTTGTCTAGGAGAACATTGATCAATAGCCTTAATTTCACCCCCTTCTTCCTTCTAATTATACCTGTAATAATATGTGCTCATCTTAGTTCTGTCTTACAAAAAATCGAAGAAATAAGTCCAAACTTGTCAGAGTTACATACCTACTATATTAAACGATGGACCAACAACTCAGTACCGTAATAAATAAATGTTTCATTTTATTTCCAATTTCATAGGCAGAGAATGAATAAATACTTTAAATGCAAGAAGACTAAGTTGTCTGTCTTGCGCACCAACGATAATTTGTCCTTATTTTGAAATCAAACAAATAGGTAAGTGTTCAACCTGGAAGACCAAGCACTCCCGAAATATAACCACACCTGATGCTTCTACAGAATCTTAAAGGTCAATTCAAGTCACAGCAGAAGAAGGAGTTTTCCAAAATTTCTCTGCTCGTCCTTACAAAAGATTGAGACTTGTTTCAGATTCCATTAATTCAGATTCGGATGATTCAGTTCTTGTATTCTCATTCAGATATTTTAGTTCCTCTGCGCTATGTAAGACGAATAAGACTTGGTTCTCTTTCAGTAACAACCTAAGAAACCGTTCATGAATCTTTACACATACAGTGAAGATGAAGAATTCATATTTTAAAGTGCTACGTAAGCACCATCTTTAATTTTGCTACTAGTTTTTATCTTGATCATTATAGAAATATCGTAGGCAAAAAAACTTTCCTAAATTGCATTTAAAAGGTAGTGCAGAATCTTGTAAATTCAATATAGAAACATTTTTTCACAGGACACAATTATAAAAGAAATTCAATACACCCTTTTTATGTTCTGTCTGAATAATTTAAAAACAATAACATGTCTGTTTTAGTTCCAAATCAACTGATTACCTACATTTTTCAGTCTCTAATAAAACTTCGAAAAGTCCTACATTAACGCCAACGATACAGTAATTATGATAACAGAAAAGACGTCATTTCTTTTTTTTTTTTTTTAAATATTATAAACCAGCGCTTGACCGCAATCCTGCCTGATGGTAAGCAGTGACGCAATCGTTGATGGTAAAGCGCACTAGTTTATTAAGAGCCTATTCACTCTAGCCTTGAAGACACTCAAATTGTAGTCCGACGGAAACACCGCCGCGGGCAAATTGTTCCAGTCCCTCGATGTACGCGGTATAAAGGAGGAGGCGAAACGCTTCGTCCGGATTGTACTGGTGTTAACAACGTAAGGGTGGAAACCAGCCGTACGACGGGTCGTCCGCTGGTGGAACGGAGATGGGGGAATTAAATCATGCAATTCCCTCGCACACTCCCCGAAATGCATCCTATAGAACACCGAAAGGCTGGCTACTCTACGCCTGTGCTCTAGGCTTTGGAGACCAACTCGAGTTAGATCAGGGTCACCAATCAGCCTCTTTGCACGTCTCTCCACTGAATCCAAAGTGGCCAGGTGACACTTGGCAGCACCAGCCCAAATGTGGCTGCAGTACTCCACACACGAACGGACCTGTGCTTTGTATAACATTAGAAGCTGCCCAGGTGTGAAGTACTGCCGGACCTTTGCGATAACGCCAAGTTTCCTGGCAGCCACCTTGGCCTTGGACTCAATGAACCGCCCAAAGTTAAGGTTCGAGGAAATCTCAACTCCCAAAAGCTGAAGGCGGTCGGAACACTCCAAGGACACATTCCGAAAAGTAGGGGCCAAGGTGAACGGGCTCCTTTTGGCGGTGAAAAGACACGCCTGTGTTTTGGCGGCATTGAATGCTACAAGATTGGCATTGCCCCATTCGGAGACTGCCTGCAGTGCAACACTCGTTCGCTCAACCATGGCCTCTCTTTCGGACCGGATTGATTCCCTACTAGCCCGAGCATCCGGCAGGTATCTCTCTACAACTGTGCTGTCATCTGCATACCCATAGATACTGGGCATCAGCAGATCGTTAATATGCAGCAGGAACAGAGTTGCAGAGAGAACAGACCCCTGAGGAACACCGGCATTAGTTGACATGGGCTCAGAAGAGCATCCGTCGACAACAACTCGGAGGGACCGTTCAGTCAGAAAGTCTTTTACCCAGCCAGTCAGGCTAGGGCAAATGCCGTACGCTGGAAGCTTACTCAAAAGGCCAGCGTGCCATACCCGGTCGAAGGCCTTCGAGACATCAAGGGAGACAGCAATCGCTTCCCCATTCTTCTCGAGGGCCTCGCCCCACAAGTGAGTGGCATACACCAGTAGGTCCCCAGTTGACCGATTGCGGCGAAACCCGTACTGTCGGTCACTGAGGAGATCGTTACCTTCCAGGTATGCCAAGAGGCGCGAGTTCAATACACGCTCCATAATTTTGCAAAGCATGGAGGTGATCGAAATCGGCCGATAGTTGGCAGGATCGGCACGACTACCCTTCTTGGGCACGGGCTGCACGTTAGCAAGCTTCCAGGACGTGGGCACTATACCAGTCCTAAATGAGAGGCGATACAAGCGCGTCAATACAGGAGACAACTCGGGCGCACATGCTTTAAGAACAATCGCTGGTATACCATCCGGACTACTAGCCTTATTCACGTCCAGACGACACAGTACTCTCAGAACCTTCTTGTTTCTAATGCGAACCTCAGGCATTGAAGCTCCGCAATGAGGTAAATTAGGTGGAGTAGCACTGCCAGTATCAAGACGCGAATTATGGGCAAAGAGAGAAGCAAAGAGACCTGCTTTCTCTCTTGCCGTATGAGCCAGTGTTTCATCAGGCCTAACCAGCGGAGGCAGTGAGGGCCGACAGAAGTTCGCCTCAACCGATTTGGCAAGGGACCAAAAAGATCTGCTACCGGATGGCTGCGCAGATAACTTGTTGCCAATATGGGTAATGTGGTCGAAGCGAGCCTTCTTGAGCGCCTTCTTGTAGGACTTGGCAGCACGGTTAAAGGCTCTCTTCTTTGAGCTTAGATCCGGAGCTCCGCGGTCACGAGCGTCAACCCAGGCGAGAAATGCCGTGTGTTTACGCTGTTCAGCTTGGACACAATCGGCATTGAACCATGGGCGAGCCGAGCCACCGACGGGCACGTCATTGAATGGGATAAAATACTCCATAGCTTGACGCACCACATCGGTTATAGCGTCCGCACAGCTCGAAGGATTGTCAGAAGAGAAGCAGACCTGCTGCCAAGGATAAGACGCAAAGAAGTGGCGCATCTCATCCCAATCCGCTGACCTGTATCGCCACATTCGCCGTTCACCACGAGAGTCGTGATCTGGTGGGGAGAAGGACGATACAGACTTTACCAGACAGTGGTCTGAAGTTCCCAACGGTGAGGAAACTGTTACAACACATCTGTCCGGATCAGTGGTCAGCAGAAGGTCCAAACAGTTGGCAGTATGGCCAACTACATCAGGCACCCTAGTCGCTTGCTCTACCAGCTGAGAAAGGCCCATAGAAAGCGCGAAGTTTCGCGCTTCTCTCCCAGCGTGGTCGGTCCTCTGGTATGGGAAGAGCCAGTCCTGGTGGCAGGCGTTGAAATCCCCCAGAGCGACGAACTGAGCGTCAGGGTGCCGATGCAGCGCATGTCAGCAGCCTCACTGAGGTGGTCAAATAAACGAGTTGTCTCCTGATCACCGCTGTGCGATCAGTAGACACAGGTGTAAACAATTTTGTCCACACCAGTGTCAACCAACAGCCATAGGGACGAGAAGTGAGGGTCTTCGAGGTGACGGAGGCGCCGGCAACAGATGTCATTGCGGACATACACACAGACCCCGGCACGCTGCAGGAAATGATGCTCCAAATAGTATCCCGGGTAGCCGAGGTACGCCGCGTCAGTCGGACATCTGATCTGGGTCTCCGTCAAGAAAAGTAGGTGGGGCTTTTCAGTCTCAAGGTGGTAATGGACTGCATCGATATTGGAGTGCAAACCTCGGAGGTTTGAGAGGTGCACTATGAACGAGAGGACGTGCGCCCGCTGTGCACACCTACTTTTCCTTTTGTAACTTTTCATATTAAGTTTATATACTGAGTGAATAAGAAGGAAGACGGCAGTTGAGTGAGGTGATGCAATGATAAACCCAACAATACGACCAACGATGCTGGGCCAGAGGGAGATTGTTCTGGAGACTGCGGGGACGCCCGAACCCCCCAGGGATCGCCATCGGGTCCTCTCGTCCGGTCGCCAACCGGCACGATGGGGCCACCCTGGGATTTTTCGCAGTTGGCGGGGCAGCCTTTCGTATGTGGCTGGCACACTACTTGGGCCCCCAACTACCTGCGGTCGGCCAGCGGAGAACCGTGCTTCGGATCCCGCCACCCTCCACGAACAAACTCCCGACACAACACCATCTGGCGCATCGCACCCGGCACACATCGCAACACAACTGCTCAGACCCGTCCTCCGAACGGCTTCACCAGACATCACGCCGGAACACGACGAATCGCTTGGCGGCATGTCTTTGTCTGGTGGGTGGTAACTTATGCCGGCGGTTGATGTTGTGACCTACCACCGAGAAAAATTCTGTGGACGTAAAAGTTTTATTTTATTGGATTGATTATTTTGGACCTTTTGTTTTATTTTTAATATGAAGAAGTAAAGTACAACGTATTTGTTTTTGTTCTTAAGGTTACACAGTGTTAGAGTTCATTTTGTTGATTAAAAGGTCTATTTTAAACTTTTCTGTGGATTATTTGGTACTAGCTTTCCGCCCGCGGCTCCGCCCGCGTGGAGTTCGGTTATATCGCGCTTTTTAGATTTCCCTCGGGAACATCAAATTTTTCCGGGATAAAAAGTAGCCTATGTTCTTTATCAGGGTCTAAAGATTGTCTGTGCCAAATTTCATCAAAATCGGTTGAGAGGTTTAAGCGGGAAAGCGTAACAGACAGACAGACAGAGTTACTTTCGCATTTATAATATTAGTATGGATTTTCGGTGGACATATAAAAACCAAAATGTCACATATTTTCATGAAAATAAGGTTTTGATCTCTGATTTTGTGGACAGTATGATTATTTTACTATTTCACATAATAAATGTTGATTTTTCACAAAAAAGAAGATAATTTAATTTTTTTCATTTTTAATTTACCGTTTTGTTTATGACCCATGTGTGTCATATTTCATTCAAATCGGTTAAGTGTTATGCAAATCATAAATATCTAAACACAAATAAACTGTTTAGATTAGTAGGAAGTAGGATTATTACTTTTATGAAAATCATCTATGTAGAAAAGGTTGTTAACATCTGTCTTTTAGGCGTAAACTACTCGTTGCCTAGCAACGGTTTGTTTACCTCTATTCTTTATCGAATTTGGCCCAACTATAAGTACCTATTTCTCTAAACTTCTAAAGGAATAATTGGTGCCGAATCTTGTCCACACACTAAACTGATTTTTAATTTAGTGCATCGGTTTCTATATCATTAAGAAAAGAATAAAAGTAGACAGTTTCTTCTTCTTCATCTTCTTCAGCCTACAGGGGTCCACTGCTAGATAAAAGCCTCCCCCAAGGCTTTCATTGCTTTTCATTGGTTTGCCACTGTCTAGAGGACGACGAAATAATGGACTGTACTTTTTAAGGGTCTGGTATATTGCCGTTGATAATAAATTCTATACATAACAAAATCCCGGACAAACAATGATTAATTTAAGAGAGGTGTGTGTCGCGGCGGGGTCCGTGGAAGCGAGTGGTGAGGTCCGAGCCGGTCCGCTCACTCGGTGTCTCAGTCGTGTCCCCCGCCCGCGCCCCGCTCCCGCTGCCGATGAAGATTGCTCACGCCACTGGCGCGTGCAGACCGATGTTGGGTCTCATTCCCAACAGCCACAATTCCCAAGTTTGGCAGGCGGATTGGGGATCGCAGTAATTAGATATTCCATAGAAGAAGCGCTGCTATCCGCAGTTTAAACGTGATTAAAGACATGACGATTAAAAATACGACGATTTACCTCAGGCACGGACTAATTTGACAGGACTGAACTAATATTTACCTTATGTCCTTTTCTTAATCCATACTAATATTATAAATGCGAAAGTATCTCTGTCTGTCTGTCTGTCTGTCCGCCTTTCACGTTAAAACTACTGAACCGATTGTAATGAAATTTGGTACACAGATAGTCTAAAGCCTGAGAAAGGACATAGGCTATAAAATATCCCGCTATGATCAATAGGAGCAGAGCAGGAACAAAAAATGTTACGTAAACGGGAGCAAACGCGGACTTATATATTGCTCCCATTATTTTATCAGGCGCTTATTTTATATGAACTGAGCTCTTTCAGTTCGAAGATTACGCGGGTGAAATCGCGGGGCACAGCTAATGAAATATAAAGGAAAAAAAAGCACTGAACTTAAATTAAGTTTGGTTTGTGAATAACAGAATTAGGACCATTGTTTGATTATTTTTACTTGTTTAGTCCTCCATAGTACCTACTAGTTTTCACACATCTATACTAATATATAAAGCTGAAGAGTTTGTTTGTTTGTTCGCGCTAATCTCGGGAACTACTGGTCCGATTTGAAAAAATCTGTTTGCGTTGGATAGCCTATTAATCCAGGAAGGCTTTAGGCTATATATCATCCCGCTATGACCAATAGGAACAGAGCAGTGACAAAAAATGTTGCGCAAAACGGGAGCTAACGCAGCCGTACATATTGCCAATAGGAGCTGAGCATGACTAATTCTACGCGAACGAAGTCGCTGGCGGCCGCTAGTAAGTTATAATTATAAGCTCCTCCAAAAACAAGTTTCACAATATTCTTTCAAGACTTTGACTAATAACCCCGCGTTAACCAAAGACGTAGGTACTTGTCTTTGGAACCTCATTACTGTAAAAAGTTTTTTTTTTTTATGAATTACAAACTAGCGCTTGACTGCAATCCCGCCTGATGGTAAGCAGTAATGCAATCGTTGATGGTAAGGCGCGCTAGTTTATTAAACCTACTCACTCAAAGGAACTGAGTAAATAGGAAGGAAGACGGCAGTTGAGTGCGGTGATGCAATGTTAAACGCAACAACACGACCAACGATGCTGCGCCAGAGGGAGATTGATCTGGAAACTCCCGACACAACAACATTTCGCGCATCGTACCCGGCACGTACAGTCAAGACCAAAAGTCGAGTTACAATCTCACAAAACTATGGCCAAGCAATACTAGTTGTAGTTACGACCTTCTTCTATAATAAAGTTTGATACACACTTATACACTTTGACAACTTGCTGCCCGCTTATGATTGTTAGGTACTACTTATTAATTTCAACGCTTACAGTAAGTGTTTAAATAGCTTAGCGGTTCTCGTCTTGATAGGCGTTCAAGGTGGTTCGAGTTCAAATCTAATAACCACCAAAATATTTTTGAAATGTTTATTGGTGAGTTATGAATGCTGACAACAAAAATATGTAAAAATGCCGATCCGCAACTTAACGATGATACTTTATTTAAAGATTTTTTCTATATTAGAGTCATTATAAAAAGATGACGGTAGATTTGAAACAAACTGAACAAAAAATATTCCACTACCTACAATAACTATTATTAACTACAATAACTCAAATAATATTACTTAGCTGTTGTTGGTTGGTGAACATATAGTTACGAGTTCGTGTTATTAGTTTTACTTTTTTAATCAATATGCAGGCATATGCAGGCATATGCAGCAATATATCTCAAATATCATAATATGAAACCGGCTTTTGTGTAAGTTGTTTTTATTATTATTTGGGTAAGGTGCAAACCAATCTCTTGTTGAAAGTGTGTAATAAATTTGTTATTGTTTTAGAGAAATACTGTAAGCTAAAGTCAAGAGGTTGGAGGACGAAGGTGGCTTATGTGTCGAGACAAGTGGAACGAAACAACAATATTTACCGTTGAATAAACCTTTGAATCTTGCGAAGAAGAGAGGTTGCATTTGTGGTTTAAAAATAAACTGGCGATACTGGTGGAGACTTATCGAGCTAAACAAAAAAAAAAAAAAACAATTTATAACAATCACAGTGCAGAAGTGTCCTACAAAGTGTTTTAAATATATATCATTATATATCGTAATAACGGACTCTAAACCAACTCGTAAAGTAATTTAGCTAAGTGACAGTAATATGTTCGGTTGGCTTAATGGCTATCAGATGTCGCCTTTTGCAATTTCAATACAAATTACTTTTGGTAAATTATAAAAACAATAATTTCGGAATTCGATAAGAAATAAGTTCGTTTACTTTTGAACTAAGAAAGCGCTTGAAGATTATAATCTCATGCCTTCAAACTCCTAAAAAAGGCACTGCAGGATGGCATGCTATACACGCAAAAAAATTGTAAATGTAATAAGCACTGTTTTGTGTTCTAAGTATAGATTATTTTACGATTGTAATAATATTCAGGTTAAGCTTCAATCCTCTTTTCTTTAAGAAAATGAATAATTAAGCTATAACCTCTTTAATGATAACATGTAATACTATAACTTTCATATCTAAAAACCAAAAATGTTTTTTATATTTTTTACCATAATAATATCATAAGTTTGTCAAGGATTACTTTTATATAAAATATTACAATGCTGCCATTTCAACGTTTGTTTCATTTATCGGTATAAGTATATCTATACCGAATAATATATAACTTTATAATTTATTGCATTATATTATTTATTATATTACATCTATAGTAAACTAAAACATATAATAAAAACCTATTTTGGTATAAATATTCAGTAAATTTTCCTATTCGTTTAAATATTATTTGCAAACATTTTTATTTTAAAATACAAATCAGTTATCATAATTTTAAATTATATGAAACAACAAAAAGATTTGCCGTTATTAAGGATCGAAACCACAATCGCTCGCTTATGATAGACCATTGTTAAGTGCGGCCGCTAACTTAACTTCAAATGAAGTAACGAAATTTTGCATTACTTTAAAGAAAGATGAAGACTGCGATAGTAAAAATAATGCGTTAGTGTGCGTGGCCGGTTTAGCGCAGGCGACAGTAGTCTTTAAGGTGGGAATGGACTTCTACAGCTGATTGTACATCGCAACACAATTGCTCAGACCCGTCCTCCGTACGGCTTCACGCCGGAACACGACGAATCGCTTGTTTAATTTGTGAAAAACAGAATGATCCTGCCATTGTTTGATTATTTTTGGTTATTTTTACTTGTCTAGTCCTCCATAGTAGGTACCTACTAGTTTTCACACATAACTAATAATTATAAGCTCCTCCAAAAACAAGTTTCGCAATATTCTTTGTAGACTTTGACTAATAACCCCGCGTTAACCAAAGACGTAGGAGCTCTTTAGAACCTCATTATTGTAAAAAGTTCCTAACTTGTGCCTTCGATCAGTCCAAGTTTGCGTCGATGATTTGTTGAACAGATTTACACAAGACTGTCTCTTCTGATGCAAGTATTTGAGATAATTGAATGACTGTTACATAAAGAAGAGGTTTATTTGAATGTTTAGATTGGTTTTGAGGTAAACTTTGTGTAGAAATGTCCAGTGGTTTGTGCTTAAAATTTGCATTTTGCTGAGCGATGGCTGTTTGGCGGGAATGTGATGCATGTTTGAACCAACCATTTCTTCTATAAGTATTTTTCTTTTGTGTTTTTTATGTTTACCGCAAATAAACGTATCTTCTTTCTTTATTTGGGTCTTTCTTTCTTTCATTACATTTACGCAATTATAGTATTAGTCAATCTAATAAGATAAATAAGAAAAATCTAATACAAATAATAAAGCTGAAGAGTTTGTTTAGCTTTTGATAGCCCAGTTCCCCAGTTCTTAAAGGTCCTTTTAAACATTATAAAATAACCTTTAAGAATCGACCAGCAGTAAAAGGGAAAGCTAAACGAAAATGAAATGACAGCTCGAACATGCGATGCGGTACCACGTGGGGAGTCGAGGGAATAAGACAGTTTTACAAGATATCTATGATGACTAAGATAAGCTTACGATTACGAATTCAAAAAAAAAAAATTATTCAAAATTCCTCAAATAGCAAATTAATACAGTTAGCCTTTAATGTAATTCATTAATCTAAGTCTTACGTGCCTGAACTAGGAAATCCTGCGATAAGAGCTGTAATAACAATCTAAAGTAATTAATAAATACACAATATTTAACAAACAAATTATATAAGGTAAAAAAATACAGTAAAAATACAGTCACTTCAGCACAATTAGTAAAATCTCTGTATCTTCATAGCACAATTTCTGAAGAGTATCCCTGAGGATTTTTTTTACAGTATGTGTAATTTAAGGAGTAGAAGTTTGCTTTTTAAAATTTTGAAAATTTTGATACAAAAGCATGATCGAAAAGGTCTATTTAATAACAGCGGTATGGGTCGTTGGACCAGGTTAAGCTACGCTTGCCGACGTTCGTCGATGGATGGGTGACCATCTGTACATATCAAGACGATTCCGTAAATCGCTCGACCATCTTTATTTATGTTCTATAGGATGCATTTTGGAGAGTGTGCGAGCGAATTACATGACTTAATTCCCCCATCTCCGTTCCATCATCGGACGACCCGTCGTACGGCGAGTGTCCACCCATACGTTATTAACACCACTACGATCAGGACGAAGCGTTTCGCCTCGTCTTTTCTACCGCTTACATCGAGGGACTGAAACAATTTGCCAGCGACGGTGTTTCCATCTGACTACATTTTAATTGCCTTCAAGGCTACAGTGAATAGGCTCTTCATAAACTAGCGCGCTTTACCATCAACGATTGCATCACCGCTTACCATCAGGCAAGATTGCGGTCAAGCACTAGTTTATAATTATAAAGAAGAAAACCCTTTCCCCTTTCCTTTCCTTTCCATTAGTTGATATTTGACAGTCAGAAAGTCTGAACAAACAAGGGGCATCATTGATCGTGGACCTAGTTACTTGAACTGGATTCTGGAGGTCAGGTAGGTACTGGTGTAGTGTACTTATGCGTTTTATCATTCACCACAGACAACCACGGTCCCGAGCGCACCACGTCGGTCATTCTTACGAGAGTTACAGGCGAGAGTAGACGTGTCGGTAGTCTGTCCGTTAAGTGCGTGTGCGAGCCTGTGATATCCAACGGGTAACAACATGATAACAACATGGGAAAGATATTACAATTGGGTCCTTGTAAAATACTGGTACTCAGCTGCTTCCAATTAGACTGGAGGTCGACCCCAACATGTTGGAAAAATGTTAGGCCGATGATGAGTTACTAAAACACTTAAAACACTACACACACAAAACACTTCTCGGTGCCTTGCTATCCGTACTTACTATACAAATAAATAAAAAAGTAGTGCAAGGAAGAAAATTGCGCGTTTTCCTGTATTTTGTGCAAGAAGCTTGAGAGCTTAATCATGCGCAAGTTAAGCAGGTCGAGTCAGGGTTGCCACTTTATGTTCATTTAATTATTTTTTCTCAGTGGTAGGCCTTGACGTCGGCTGCCGGCAGAAGTTACTACCCACCAGACAAAGTCTTGCTGCCAAGCGATTCGTCGTGTTCCGGTATGATGTCTAATGAAGCCGTATGGAGGACGGGTCTGAGCAGTTGTGTTGCGATGTGTGCCGGGTACGATGCGTCAAATATTGTTGAGTCGGGAGTTTGGTCGTGGAGGGTCTCCAGATCAATCTCCCTCTGGCGCAGCATTGTTGGTCGTGTTGTTGGGTTTAACATTGCATCACCTTGCTTAACTACCGTCTTCCTTCCTATTCACTCAGTTTTTTTGAGTGAATAGGCTCTTCATAATCTAGCGCGTTTTACCTATAACAATAGCATCACTGTTTACTATCAGACGGGATTGCGGTCAAGCACGAGTTTATATATGTATATATAAATATATATATGTATATAAAAAGACTAAACATAAACGCCAAGAGACCTAATCAACTACTCGCCAAACTAAAAACCAAATTCAATATCTGACCAACAACTACAAGCAAACTTTACCTTCGTCTTTAGAAAACTAACCCCCGTTTTAAAAGTTGACGAATACATCCCAATACGGTCCCCCAATCCCCCTATTTCTTCGACATCGGAAACAAATCCGTTCTACGCAGAGCATTTGAATTCCCAAGCCTCCGACAAATAAATAAAACTTATATATGTTCCATTCAAATCCCTGCAATGGTAAAATTTAATCTAAACTTTTGGAATATTCAAATAGTATTTTCTATTTTGTTTCGTTTTGTATAAAGAAATCAAGCTGTAACGGATTTTGGTACGGAGCATATTGAATTGAACAATGATTTGAATTGAAAAACTAAGATTTTTTAGGAGGATTTTAAATAACTAGTTCTTCGCGTGGGTAGCTGACATATCCTACTATTAGTAATTATTATTATTATATAATAATAATAATTTTTTTATATTTATATTATTTATTATATAATGATAACACTTATTATTTCTCGTACTTAATATTATAAATGCGTATGTATGGATAGAATCAGAAATGAGGAGATCCGCGGAAGAACCAAAGTCATAGCTCTTCACCGATATAGCTCTTCGAGTCGCTAAAATTAAGTGGCAATGGGCGGGGCACATTGCTCTTAGAACCGATGGCCGATGGGGCAGTAAGGTTCTGCAGTGACGGCCACGTACCGGAAGACACAGCGTAGGGAGGCCCCCAACAAGGTGGACCGATGACCTGGTGAAGGTCGCGGGAAGCCGATGAATGTCGGCAGCACAAGACTGGTCATCGTGGATAGCCTTGGGTGAGGCCTTTGTCCAGCAGTGGGCCTCTATAGGCTGAAGAAGAAGATGTATGGATGGATGAATGATTGTTACTCTTTCACGCAAAAACTATTGAAAGGATTGCCACAAAATTTGGCACACAGAGAGTTTATCACTACGAATAACATTTTAGATACTTTTTATCCCGATATTCCCATAGTATCAAAACTTACGAGGGAAACCGCGGGATGCGCCAGCCTTTCGATGTTCTATAGGATGCATTTTGGTGAGTGTGCGAGGGAATTGCATGATTTAATTCCCCCATCTCCGTTCCACCATCGGACGACCCGTCGTACGGCGAGTTTCCACCCTTACGTTGTTAACACCACTACGATCTGGACGAATTGTTTTGCCTCCTCTTTTATACCGCGTACATCGAGGGACTTGTTTCCGTCTGACTACAATTTGAGTGTCTTCAAGACTAGAGTGACTAGGCTCTTAATTAACTAGTGCGCTTTACCATCAACGATTGCATCACTGCTTACCACCAGGCGGGATTGCGGTCAAGCGCTAGTTTATAACTTTTTTGTTTGCATTGAAGCGGAAATTGCAGAGTTATTTTTTTAACCATTAGGGTAAAGTCATCTCAACACCTCTCTCACAAGTTTTAGTTTTGTGTATATTATAAGCATGTATTTTGGTCATAGTATGTATGTGTCAGTGGCGAAGAGTCCATACAAGCCGATTCCCACCGGGTTACCTTTCAAAAATCAGTTCCATATTCATACAAAAGTATTTACATTCTATTTCATTAACAAAGTATTATTAATCAAATGCCTGCGCGATTTACAATAGCAATAGTAATTCTTAGCAATACCCTAAGTATCACATTTCATTTTATAGTCGTAAATTAATCAGCGCTTAAATTTTTCGTACCTAAATTACATTAAAGGTAACTCGACGAATTACAGCTTATCTCGGCCAACGTTTTACTATGAGGCGAAAAGAGACAGAGCGTGTCAGACATCTCTTTCTAATGATCGCTAACCGTCCGTAATTTTTGAGAAAAGATAGGCTACTGCCGACCGGCTTGCAGTTCTCTCCTCTCCTCTATTAGAATGAGACAAAGAAACGTTATAATGAAATCCTTCGCAAGTCATATTCTTTTTATTTTGGCATATTTTCGTGTTCCATTTCGTTTGGTTGAAAATAAATTATTGTTAGTATGTGACATGTGTTCGTTTTTCGTGTTTTTCGTTTGTTATATTTTAATATTTGTGGTATTTAAACTGTGACTGATTCTGTAACGTAATTTAATCGCAGATTTGGTTAAATACTGTGTATTTTGTTTGTTATTATGGCTTTAATTCATATAGAGTGCTGCTCAACTGACTACCTGCTGAATGAACTTAAAGTCTTACGTCAGCGTCGTTAAATAAATTGGACACCTATGAGCTTTTTTTACAGCTCCAGAATACGTCTTTGAAAGACGCATTTTCTCAAGTTTCGACTCTTTGCAGTTTAATTCTGACCCTCCCCATTTCAGTAGCTTCAGCTGAGCGGTCATTTTCTGCTTTAAAACGCATTCACACATATGTGCGAAACTGCCAAAAAGAGCAGAGATTGTCCGATTTGGCTATCATGTCAATTAAAAAAATTTGCTTAATAAAATGAAAAGTAATCCGAATTTTTATAACATCATTTTAGCTCATTTTGTTAAAAAAAAAACAGACGCATTGCATTACAATATAAATAACGTTGTGATTGTGTATAATTTGCTTTATTTTTGCTTAATATTTTTGTTGGTTTTGGATCGGTGTTTGTGTGGTTCGGTTTTTAACACTATTATTTTTGTAATTTTTTATTTTATTTTTTCTTGACTCTTATTCCCTAACAATAGGTACTTAACTTAGTACTTACTAACAAGCATGCATGTGTGGTATGGAGATGCACGTCGAAAAAGGCTTTTTTTTTCTTTTGCTGTCGCTTTTATCATACTTGAAAGACACTGTTATCAAATCATCAGTCCTTTTTTGTATGGTGAAGGTGGGGCTTTTAATACTATTCTTATCTGAAGACCTCCTCCAAGATATCCTGCAGTAGGTAAGTGTTTAAGTGTTTATTTTTTTGGACCGGCTTCCCTTTGTCAAAATTTCACCCTTCGCCACTGGTATGTGTATATAGCTTATTTAAGTACTAGCTGTGCTCCGCGGTTTCACCCGCGTAAGCTTCGAACCGAAAGAGCTCAGTTGATATAAAATAAGCGCCTATTAAAATAATAGGAGCAATATGTAAGTCCGCGTCTGCTCCCGTTTTCGCAACATTTTTTGTTCCTGTATTGCTTCTATTGGTCAAAGCGGGATGTTTTATAGCCTATGTCCTTTCTCAGGCTCTAGACTACCTGTGTACCAATTTCCTTTACAATCGGTTTAGTACTTTTGGTGTGAAAGCCGGACAGACAGACAGAGATACTTTCGCATTTATAATATTAGTATGCATTTGTTTAGCCAGTATTAAGAGTATTTTTTCCTTATCATTATTTTCAACTCAAGCACCTGCCATCTAATCTGTTCACCACCCGTGGTTGACTGGTAGAGAATGCCTAAATCATTAAGCCCACCTCTGTCCATTTCTTTGTCAGAATGCTGCAACAATCCAAAATAACAATATGTACAATTACTGGTATTCGTTGCTGGTTTGTAGCTAGAAAAAGGGGCTCAATAATTTTTAAAAGTCATCATTAGAAGCGCAATAATTTTTTCAGAGGATACGTTGAATATTTCCCTTAAAAAGACTTCTTTTTTGTAAATTACTAGCTGCTGCCCGCGACTCCGTCCGCGTGCTAATATAAAATAAGCGCCTGTTAAAATAATGGGAGCAATATGTACGTCTGCGTTTGCCCCCGTTTTCGCAACATTTTTTGTTACTGCTCTGCTCAGCCTATGTCCTTTCTCAGGCTCTAGACTATCTGTGTACCAAATTTCATTACAATCGGTTCAGTAGTTTTGGCGTGAAAGCCGGTCAGACAGACAGACAGACAGAGATACTTTCGCATTCATAATATTAGTATGGATAAACTTGTGCTTGATAGCAATCCGGCCTGATAAGCAGTGATGCAATCGTTGATGGTAAAGCGTACTAGTTTATTAAGAGCCTATTCAGTCAAATCTTAACTCAAACGGGATTGCGGTCAAGTTTATAATTCATTTAAAAAAGCCTTGAAGACACTTAAATAGTAATCAGACGGAAATACCAACAACACGACTTTACTTGTTAGCTGGCTGTTTTTATGGTCAGGTTTAAAAACACTTATAAACGCGCTCACTAAAGCATGTAGCAGTACCTACAATAGCCACAAAAATTAACAACGCGTCCCACTGACGTCACACGAATTCTACATCTCGCAATCAGAGTTTACCGTTCAATTAGTACGTAGACACATACAACTAATTTCAACCACTGGGCAAGTGCCCACCAGACATAACACCAGTCTGGTCGGAGGATCCTCCCTTTTCTATGGTGGATGAGTAAACTTTACTCCCTGTTCCTCATGCCGCCAAGCAATTTGTTCGTGCCTTATTTCTTGTCTTCAAAATCTATAAAGTTCAATGAATTATTATATCTAAAAATCTGAATATGCCTTAATTACAATTTTAAACAAACGATCATTTTAATGATAATAAAAACTCTTGCTCATGCCTTATTTTTTGCCTTCGAAATCTATAAAGTCTATTCATCATCATCATTATCAACCTTTTATCGTCCCACTACTGGGCACAGGTCTCCTCTCATACAGAGTAGGATTGAGCGTAATCACCACGCTTGCTCAATGCGGGTTGGCGATTTCAGACTTATAAAGTCCAGGTTTTTTTTTTAATATTTATAAACTAGTGCTTGACTGCAATCCCGCCTGATGGTAAGCAGTAATGCAATCGTTGATGGTAAAGCGCACTAGCTTATTAAGCCTATTCACTCAAAAAAACTGAGTGAATAGAAAGGAAGACGGCAGTTGAGCGAGGTAATGCAATGTTTAACCCAACAACACGACCAACGATGCTGCGCCAGAGGATGATCTGGAGACCCTCCATGATCAAACTCCCGACACAACAACATTAGGCACATCGTACCCGGCACACATCGCAACACAACTGCTCAGACCCGTCCACCGTACGGTTTCACCAGACATCATGCCGGAACACGACGAATCGCTTGGCGGCAAGACTTTGTCTGGTGGGTGGTAACTTATGCCGGCGGCTGATGTTGTGGCCTACCACTGAGAGAAACGTGGCAGAAAGGTTTCATCAAGATGTTTTCCTTCACCTTCAGTCATTGGTGTCCAAGATATACTTAGAAAGTACATATAACTGTAGAAAAGTTACATTGGTTTTTGCCTGACCTGGAATCGAACCCGCACACTCATACTTGAGGGGCTGGTGTTTTAACCACTAGGCCACCACGACTTTAAAGTCTAAGTCAGTAAGTCTTTTTAAAGTCTAATAATATGTTATAAATAATTGTTTGTTAAAAATATTTTCTGTCTCTTATGATACAGTAAAGTCACCGACATATCTCTTCGAGTCGCTAAAATTAAATAGCAGTGGGCATAGCACAATGCTCGTAGAACCGATGGGCGATGAGGCAGTAAGGTTCTGGAGTGGCGGCCACCTACCGATAGACGCAGCTTAGGGAGGCCCCCAACAAGGTGGACCGATGACCTGGTGAAGGTCGCGGGAAGCCGATGGATGCGGGCAGCACAAGACCGGTCATCGTGGAAAGCCTTGGGGGAGGCCTTTGTCCAACAGTGGACATCTATAGGCTGAAGAAGAAGAAGATACAGGAATACCTAGTTTAGGAGACAGGGTGACTTGATGTTGTGGATTCGTGTAGATATTCTTTATATTTTATTGTACATTTTTCTCAATCTATGAATTATGTGTTGGCATAATAATAATAGATTATTATTATTAATTATATCCATAAATCTGATAACTCTTATTATAATTATCTGCTTAAATTATAATTTTGAGTGTGATAGGATCTAAAATTCATGATTTAACTAAGTTTCGTGTCTCTATACTTACTTATGTTCTTAGGTTGCTACCACGGCCATTAATAATAAGCTAAGATATGCGCCCACGCAGGATTAGCAACATTGTATAGTTATTATTATTCACTGTCAGTACCCGAACTGAGCGTGTGTTTGACTATAGGACCATGATTAAAGTGTTATGCGTGATGAACGGAAAAAATTCGTTTGTTTTGTATGGCCTGCAAAAAGCTGTCTATGTGATCATTTACAAATGATGCTATAGATAGACCTGTTGGTCTGGCTCTACTGGCTTCTAACTGGCTCTTGCCAGTGAACATTTTTAGGCGGTCTACATCATCATCTCAGCGTTAAACTCTAAAACCAGAAAAATCAAAAAGCAAAAAGCGCCAAAATCAGCAGTTAGACTGGCAAAGCTGACTCCAGGGTCAGCGAAAATTAGCCGATTTTTGTCGTAAAAAGTAAATGACAATAAAATGTTATTGTGGGATATCCATAAGATATTGACATATCACATATACAATATGTAAAGAAATCCCTTTCCGATCCGTGAAGGTATTGTTATGTATCGATAACTGATTCTACTAATACTCACAAAGCCGGGCTAAACTTTAAAAAATAAATATCATTTCGCAAAAAGAGGTAACTCAATACATGTGCGGTAAGCAACCCTATCGCGGGCGGCGGGGGGAAGGGCACGCGGCACCTGTGACGTGGTCGCGTCGCTATTCGCTTATAATAATACCGGTGTTGTCACTTTTTTAGAAATTACCAAATTTCGGGGAAATTGGAATTAATTCTCGGGAAAAAAGGATTATTTCAAAATTCATTAGTATTGTTACTATGATGATTATGTAAAATTTTATATTATATTTGGTCAAGTGTTTACCTAACCTTTATTATCCTTATCGGTCGGACAGGGTTTTCTTTACATATTGTATATTCGCAGACTTTTTTGTAGACCTTGTCAATGTGTACAATATTTAGTACATTATTTTGGTAAATCTCGTAGGTTCAGCTTGCGTTTCACTGGAAACGCGGAAAAAAATAAACGACGAATTTTTGTTATATTTCTTTCTCCCTCTCACAAACAGAAGGCATCGCTGTCTAGGCTACAGATCTCCTCTCATACAGAGAACGATTGGGCGTAATCACCACACTTGCTCAACGCGAGTTGGCGATTTTAAGACTTAAAGTCCAGGTTTCCTCAAGATGTTTTCCTTTACCTTGTAATCAGTCATTGGTGTCCAATATACTTAGAAAGTACAGAAAACTTACTTTAATTAAAAGTTACATTGGTGATTACCTGACCTGGAATCGGGTCCGAACACCCATACTTGGGAGGGTCGTGTTTTGACTACTGGGCCAACACGACCGACCGAGACCGACGACCCAGACCTGTGCCCAGTAGTGGGGTGCTTGATGATGTGGGTAGTAAAAGGTTGATGATGATGATGACTGTCCAGGCTAATTATGCTATGCTCATAAGTGCACTTCAGCAACTTTTGATAGATATTGTATTCTTTTAAACATGTTCCTTCGCCTTTGTGTAAATGTGCTACATCGAACTGTGAATTTGAACAGTCCGCACATCACATCTTGTGGGAGTGTAGTCTTTGGCAGAATGAACGCAATATTATGTTGGATAGTGTACAAGTTACATCCGGAGTCGTTTATTATACGGACCTTGCAGAAACTAGAACCAATTTCCGTGCGTTCAGGCGCTATTGCCATACCTATTATTGTAATCAATTGTAACAGCACATACCTACTTAGGACCCATTAACTTAATCAAATTTTATTCCGTGGTGCTTGGCAATCTGGGCTTCTCCCAGTTGCAATAATGTCCCTCTGTGCCAATTGGGCTAGTTCTGTTCTGTCTCCTGCGTGTTATGGAGGGAAGTGGAAAACATATCTTTTTTCTTACTCCTCTGCTATTCTTTTCTGATTAATTTTGTTGCGGGACCCAAGACAGTTGGATCGTTTCTCCGGGACTTGTCGAGCTTCATTGCTCGGCGTTTTTCTGGCGGTCTCCACTGTTGATTCTGGCTTTCAGAAGTTGCAGTGGGTGGGATAATGTGGCGGATTTAGTCTCATAAAAAAAAAACTTTTGATAGAGTTAATAAAGAGGTGCTCTATCACATCACCAAACATCGCCGACTAATATAAGTGAAGTCCCTTTCCGCTTTTTGCTCTTCCGAACTTGCTCGACTAAAGCTCCATATGTTCAGACTGCTGCAGAAGTTTCTACTAACCGTTGTCCAACACAATACCTTTTAGCACAAAAACGGGAACTTGGTCAAAGGATTCTGGTGAATTATGGAATCGTATTACGTTAGTTTTTGTTTGACTCGACTTAGGAATTAGAGGTTATGTTAGGGGAAAATTGGTTGTCTGTGCCAGTGGAGTCAGCATTTCGTTGTTTTTGTTAACATTTCTCAATATCCTGCTTCATTATCTGAGAAATGTAAAAAAAATAGAAGTAGCTTAGGCATTAGGATTAGATCATCATCATCATCCCAGCGTTAATCCCAGTCGCATCCGAAGCCTTTTCAGCTTTGGAGTCTGGAGTCCGCTTTACCAGTCAAACTGCTGATATGGCTAAACTTCGACATTTTCTATGAAGCGACTGCCGTCTGACCTCCACAACCCGAAGGCGACATCGAAGCATTGCAGTTAGACAAATTGTAGGACTTTTTGAGGGCTCCAACAACCCGTAACGACTGCCACTAGATGTTCGTAGGGCAACCGGGACCAACGGCTTAACGTGCTTTCCGAGGCACGACCAGACCAGTACAAATATTCATATTCATGCATACAAATACTTGCACTGTGCGGGGATCGAACCCGCGCCTCCTAGCGCAACGGCCGCGTTCGCTACCGCTACGCCACGGAGGCTGTCATGATAATGATGATGATATGAATATTCAGTAATAACCGTTGTCAAAATAGTAATTTATTAATAGGCATTAGGATTAGATGAGCACTGCTAAATCGAAACTTTTACAAAGAGGTTAAAGGTAAAAGCCTAATGCTGTTTTCAATGAACACTCAGTGAGAACATAGGTGAAATGAACTGTCATCACTTCACGCTCATCATCACCATCATCAACCTTTTTTATCGTCCCACTGCTGTTCACGGGCCTCCTCTCATACAGAGAAGGATTAAGCGTAATCACCACGTTTGCTCAATGCGGGTTGACGGTATCAGACCAAGTTTCCTCAAGAAGCTATTAGGAAGCATTTTGGAGAGTGTGCGAGGGAATTGCATGACTTAATTCCCCCATCTCCGTTCCATCATCCGACGACCCGTCGTACGGCTAGTATCCATCCTTATGTTGTTGACAGCACTACAATCCGGACGAAGCCCCTCCTCCTCCTCGAAGTACTTCTTCTTTTATACCGCATACATCGGAGGACTGGATCAATTTGTCTTCCCTCCTGACTACAATTTAAGTGTCTTCTAAGCTCTTGATAAACTGGTGCGCTTTACCATCGACGATTGCATCACACCTTACCATCAGACGAGATCGCGGTCAGGCACTACTTTACAACATTTAAACAAAATATCAACTTCTGGACATAAGTCCAAGTTTCCACCAATTCTTTTGAACCACAGACTGAGTCTTACCTATCGTCATCATCATAATCATCATCAACCACCTTTTTATCATCCCACTGTTGGGCACAGGTCTCCTCTCATACAGAGAAGGATTGAGCTTAATCGCCACACTTGCTCAATGCGGGTTGGCGATTTCAGACTTAAAAGTCCAGGTTTCCTCAAGGTGTACTTAGAAAGTACGTATAACCTAGAAAAGTTACATTGGTACTTGCCTGACCTGGAATCAAACCCGCACACTTATACGTGGAGAGGCTGCTGTTATAACCACTAGGCCACCTCTTACCTATTAAAAACAGTGAGTTCAAGTCTCCTACTACATTTATACAAAATGCACCAGCTCCTGTATTTCTAAAACCTGAAGTTGTCGAATTTAAGCCTTATTTTGTGCAGCATAAGATTGAGTTTTCTTTTTCAGTAGCGATATATGAATCGAGTTTCATTCATTATCCGCCAGGACTGATGAAAAATGATGTCTTCTAACCCGTACTTAGATGATGAAAAGGACGGTTTATGCGGGATGTAAGCATGAAATGAATGGCGCGCCATTTTTCTTTAAGAAGTGTTATAAGTTTTTGTCAAATGGAAAATGGTTGACGGTGGAAATTTTCGGTTTGTTTCATGGGTTTATTTACTTTAAAGTAAAATTTTAAAAATGGAATTATTTATTTTATGCTTTTTGAAGTTAAAACTTCATTAGCGAAGTTGAGCACTTTTGTTGAATGGGGAAAAGCTCTGATTTTTTTTTTTTACTTTTGCCCCAGACTAAGGATTTCTCCTGTATCGTGGGTACGTATACAAACATATAAACTCACATACACAAACAACTAGACCCGGAACTACTACTTGTAGGTCATACAAATATTTGTTCAGTGCGGGAATCGAACCCGCGACACGCAGCTCAGAAGTCAATAGATTAACCACTGCGCTAACCGTGCAGTCGACGTGCCAGTTGAATTCGGGTGAGCGTGACCGACCCGACACCGTGATCGTTTTTGTTTTGTTTACTTTTGTATATTCTGTGTTTTTTAATGATTTCAGTTTTCACTTTTGTCGGCCAATCCCACGACTGCATTTTTTTATACGGACAATTCACACAGATTGAGCTAGCCCCAAAGTAAGTTCGAGACTTGTGTTATGGGATACTAACTCAACGATACTATATTTTATAACATACATATAATATGGATAACCATCCTGCGCCATGGACGACGAAATTTCATGCATTTCTTTTTTAATTTAGTAGAGAATATTGCGACTAGAGATCATATAAGATCTTCTAGTACGAGTCGCGTTCTAAAAGATCATAATAATCTTCTAGTACTAGTCGCAAGGACTTTTTCTTCTATCGAAGGACGGGAACAATTTCTCAGAGACTGTCTTCCCGTCTAATACAATTAAAGTGTCTTCAAGGCTAGAGTGAATAGGCTCTTATTAAACTTGCGCGCTTTACCATCAACTATTGTATCGCTGCTTACCGTCAGGCGGGATCGTGCTCAAGCACCAGTACAATAAAAGAAAAATCTAAGAAACCCTTAATATCAATATTATCTTAAAAATTACTAGTAAAGTTCTGTAACTATCCGCAGGCTTCATATCACTGAAGGCGAGTCTACCTGACAAGGACATGATTATAGTTACCCCTCTAAATCCACGAGGAACCACCCATCCATTCGACGGGTCCCAAGAACAAAGTCGTATCTACAATATTGTCTATATTGTAGATACGACTTTGTTTTTGAGAGAACAAAGTCGTATCTACAATATTGTCTATATTGTAGATACGATTTTGTTTTTGAGAGAACAAAGTCGTATCTACAATATTGTCTATATAGTAGATACGACTTTGTTTTTGAGAGAACAAAGTCGTATCTACAATATTGTCCCTAGTGTAGATACGACTTTGTTCTTGGGACCCGTCGCATTAATCACAGGAGTTAACGCCAATATCATTATTGCCGTTAAAGATAATACTTAAACGATGGATTATTAGATCAAAAACTGGAGAATTATAAAAGGTCTGTCTGTCATCGGTTTTTTTTTTTTTTTTGTAATATACATATAGGTGGACAGTTGAAATTTTTACAGAGTCAGATTTTGAACAAAAAATTCTACTATACTTTCACATTTACTAATAATAGGTGTTTAGGTGTTCTGCAGTACTGGCCATTTCAATTTAAAATAATTCTTGTTTGTCTAAGAATTCTAATTTCAAATTAATTTTATTTTAAAAACATGGAATCCCTTTTCCAAAAGCAGTCATTTCTTTAAAATTAATGTTACATTTTTATCGCATTTCAATCTTTTTCGTCATCATGGATACGTTAAGAATTCGAGTAATTATGGAATATGAGTACCGTCGTGGTAACAACGCGGCACAGGCGGCACGCAAAATCAACGAAGTTTACGCAGCTAACACTACAATCCAACGCACCACCTGTTATTGGTTTGCTCGCTTCCGTGCTGGGAATTTCGACCTGAAAATGAATCTGGAGGTCGAAAGACTTTGGTGACAATGACATACTAAAGGCGAATGTGGAAGCTGATTATACACAATCTACAGCTGAATTAGCAGCAGCATTCGACATTAACGTCTCGTATGTAAGTATAAACACCGATGTAAAGGAATAGCAGAGAGTAGGCCCCGCGTATGTCAGTCTCATCAACAATGTAAATAAGATAATAGCGGAGAGTATGCCCCGCGTGTGTCAGTCTCATCAACAATGTAAGAAAACAGCGGAGAGTCTGCCCCGCGTGTGTCAGTCTCATCAAAAATGTAAGAAAATAGCGGAAAGTATGCCCCGTGTGTGTCAGTCTCATCAAGAATGTAAGAAAACAGCGGAGAGTCTGCCCCGCATGTGTCAGTCTCATAAACAATGTAAGAAAATAGCAGACAGTATGCCCCGCGTGTGTCAGTCTCATCAACAATGTAAGAAAATAGCAGAGAGTATGCCCCACGTGTGTCAGTCTCATCAACAATGTAAGAAAATAGCAGATAGTATGCCCCGCGTGTGTCAGTCTCATCAACAATGTAAGAAAATAGCGGAGAATATGCCCCGTGTGTGTCAGTCTCATCAACAATGTAAGAAAATAGCGGAGAGTATGCCCCGCGTGTGTCAGTCTCATCAACAATGTAAGAAAATAGCAGGGAGTATGCCCCGCGTGTGTCAGTCTCATCAAGAATGTAAGAAAATAGCGGAGAGTATGCCCCGTGTGTTGACGTCTCATCAACAATGTAAGAAAATAGCAGAGAGTATACCCGCGTGTGTCAGTCTCTTCAACAATGTAAGAAAATAGCAGAGAGTATGCCCCGCGTGTGTCAGTCTCATCAACAATGTAAGAAAATAGCAGAGAGTGTGCCCCGCGTGTGTCAGCCTCATCAACAATGTAAGAAAATAGCAGAGAGTGTGCCCCGCGTGTGTCAGTCTCATCAACAATGTAAGAAAATTGCGGAGAGTGTTTTTTTAGGTGTGTTTCATTCTTTCATTCCCACGTACGGGACTAAGACACGCGGGGCACACTCACCGCTATTTCCTTACATCGGTGTTCATATTTACTTCTTCTTCTTCTTTTTCTGAGAAACATTGAAACTCGCATGCAACAGCCAGACTTGGAACAACTACTTGTAGATCTTACAAATATTTGCGATCGAACCAGCGACAAGTATCACAGCAGTAAATCGCATAACCACTGCGTCAACAGCCGTCAAATAATATTGGCTGGATCAAATATTTTATGCCATGGAATTTAATCAGGCATCTTAAAACAAAACAACAATTAGAACCTTGTTGTTTCGTAAACTATTTGTTTACATATCGATATCACTCATGAATTTCTCTCGCTTCAATATTATTTAGTACAGACGAACTTTTACTAAATAATTATTATGTTTCAAACAAAAGAGACAGTTACACTGATAGCCACAGTTAACGATGACAATGAAAAAAATAGCCAAGAGCGTGGCGTGCCACGCTCAGTGTAGGATTCCGTAGTTTCCCGTCTGACACAATAAATGTTACATTGTGTTGGCATACTAAGTACGATATTCTAAAAACGGGCCCACAAAGGACGAAAGTGATAACTATAGAAAGAGTTATTGATTCTGATATTCTATAGCTCATCCCCACCTCCCGTTCTACTCAGGAAAAATCTTAATAGTGAGAAATAATCCAAAGTACAACGCCATCTCTCGGGAAATTGGGTTACTAATTTATATAAAGTAGATATTCTGTAGTCTAATATAATTAAAATTATTGCATATATGTACATTTAAAATACAGACTAAGTTCAAAAACAAAATATTTTGTAAAAATTTTCAAAATCTATTCAACCAATTTGGTGATACCTACCTACTTCAAAAATATTTTTTCTAGAAATTATCTACAAATTTCTACTTTTCAAGTTTTTTAAACTAGTGGATCAAAAGTGAGGGGGGAGAGGATTTTTTTTTTAGTTTTGGAGCGATTATTTCCGAAAATATAATACCCTTATTCATTTTTTAATACTTAATTATCCAACAATATTCACACGTTAGCGTTGAAAAGAAAAAAATATTCTCGTCACTTTATTACTCGTAAAATGGCGATATTTTTTTCATACTTTTATTTTATCAGTTTGTAGCGTGATAGATTTACATAGGTATTGGTGGCAAATTTCAGCATTCTATTGCTAACGGTCACTGAGATTATCCGTGGACGAACAGACAGACAAGAGAAGACAGAGAGAGAAGAGTTCCTATTTTACTACGGAACCCTAAAAATGAAAGAACCAACAATGCATCATACATTTCCTTTTAAGATTGAGTAATCACGAACATAATCGGAGAAATATGCTGTTTACTATTGTCCAAGACATTGTTATTGTTTTATTATGAACGTTTTACATTAAGAATGATAATACGACTCTTATATATAAAGTAAGTAACTGATAAATTTATCGTCAGTGCGTTTTGAGATGTGTGCGCCGGAATAGTACGTGGAAACGTGTAGTGTTGTGTTGGAATATTTTGTAAAAGAAAGGTAATGGTTTCTCTTATCTTTTACTACATGTAAATTAATTAACGCACTTCCTGAAAATAGTTTGTTCAGAATCGTTTACTGAATCGGTTTAAACTCCTTACTAATATGGAAAAGTGAGTTTATTTGTTTGTTTGTTCCGCTTTCACACTGTAACTACTGAACTAATTGCTTTGAAATTTTGTAGACGTAAAGTTAGAAGTCCGGGTTAAATGATAGAGTAGATTTTATCCCGGAAAAAAATGACATTCCCGAATGAAAACCAAATCATACTAATATTATAAATGGGAAAGTGTTATACTAATATTATAAATGGGAAAGTGAGTTTGTTTGTTTGTTCTGCTTTCACACTGTAACTACTGAACCGATTGCTGTGAAATTTCGTAGACGTAACTTTAGAAGTCCGGGTTAAATGATAGGGTACTTTTTATCGCGGAAAAAAATGATATTTCCGAAGGAAATCTAAATAGCGCGATATAACCGAATCATGCTAATATTATAAATGGGAAAGTGTCATACTAATATTATAAATGGGAAAGTGAGTTTGTTTGTTTGTTCTGCTTTCACGCTGTAACTACTGAACCGATTGCTTTGAAATTTTGTAGACGTAAAGTTAGAAGTCCGGATAAATGATAGGGTACTTTTTATCCCGGTAAAATTTGATATTCCCGAAGGAAATCTAAAAAGCGCGATATAACCGAACTGCATGTGGGCGAAGCTGCGGGCGGAAAGCTAGTTTTTAATTATAGGTAATTTTTTTATCCCAAAAATCATTAAAATACGGATATTATTGTCATATTAACCCTGTTGTTTGTATAGAGATATAGAGTTTTAAAACCGCAGTTTCACTTGTGTTCATACAAATTTAACATTCAATACAAAATAAATAAAAAAAGCCTTATTCCAAGAATGTTAAGGTCTTAGTTCTCCAAGAATTAGTATAACTAAATAAATAACAATGTATAAACATTATAGGAAACCTGGACTCTATAGGTCTGAAATCGCCAACCCGCATTGAGCAAGCGTGGTGATTACGCTCAATCCTACTCTGTATGAGAGGAGAACTGTGCCCAGCAGTGGGACGATAAAAGGTTGATGATGATGATGATGATGATAAATGTATAAACATGTTAAATAAAAAATTCAGTGTATGTATTATGATTATAACATAATATTCTAAATGGGGTTTTTGAGAGTGTGCGTTAATTAAATTACATGTTGTATTTATAATGTTTATTGAAGTGAAAACTGCTTTGGCGACGTATAGCTCTTTTGTTGGATAAGGAAAAAGCATCGCGAAAAGCGCTCTCCACACCACGCACACATAAATGTCTGCAACATTTTTCCGGCGAGCTATGTTGCCGGCTTCAGTCATTGCAAGTCGTATAACTTTGCCGGCGGCATGTTGGCGGCTCGACACCAGAAACTTATTTGGCAGTTAAAATACTAACACGTCACTACAGCTGAAATGTCGTCGGGCAACTGAGCTCTTGCATACGCTAGCTGCCGGCAAGCCGCCGACATGTCGGCGGGCAACACGCGCGGGCTAAAGTTTCCGACATGCTTCTTTCAACATAAGGGTTGTGTGAGTTGCGTCGGCGGGCAGTGCCAATAGGATTTGGCGTGTACCGAGTACGCTTAAGCGTGACTCGACACCGTGATCGTTTTTTTTTTAAATTATGTATTCTGTGATGATTGATTAATTTTAGCTTTTACTTCTGTCGATCAGTCCCATAACTGGTAACCTTTTTATCCATTATTGTCTCACTGCTGGGCAAAAGCCTGATACTGTCTTTACACCTCTCTTCGTCCATATTTGACTTGGGAAAATCTGTGAGGAAAACTATAACTTTCCTCTAAACTGTAGACTTCCAATAAAAAACTTCCTATACAAGGAAGTTTTTTGTTAGAAGCGAAGACAGGACTAAACTAATAGTTATTTTTTGTCCTTTTCTTATTGAAATAGAAAGCTAAAGATACACTGACTTAAGTTTAGTTTAGTTTGGCAACAACGGAATCGGCGTCATCGCCCGTCATCTTTAGCTCCAGTATCATCATCATCATCATTTCAGCCGAAAGACGACTGCTGGACATAGGCCTCCCCTAAGGTTCTCCTGGTTATGTCGTGGTGGCCTAGTGGTTAAAACACCAGCCTCTCAAGTATGAGTGCGCGGGTTCGATTCCACGTCAGGCAAGTACCAATGTAACTTTTCTAAAGTTATATGTACTTTCTAAGTATATCTTTGACACCAATGACTGAAGGTGAAGGAAAACATCTTGAGGAAACCTGGACTTTATAAGTCTGAAATCGCCAACCCGCATTGAGCAAGCGTGGTGATTACGCTCTATCCTTCTCTGTATGAGAGGAGACCTGTGCCCAGCAGTGGGACGATAAAAGGTTGATGATGAAGGTTCTCCACGACGACCGGTCCTGCGCCTCCCGCATCTAGCGGTTTCCCACGACCTTCACCAAGTCGCTGCCACTGCCACTTTAGTGTTGCAATTCTTCGGGCTATGTCGGTTACTCTCGTTGTTCTACGGATCTCCTCATTCCTGATTCGATCGCGCAGTGAAACCCCAAGCATAGCCCTCCCCATTGCCCTTTGAGTGATTTTGAGCCTTCTTATAAGGCCCATTGTTAGCGACCACGTCTCAATCCCATAAGTCATCACTGGCAACACACACTGGTCGAAGACTTTTGTCTTGAGACACTGCGGTATATCGGACGAGAAGATTTTACGTAGCTTCCCGAAAGCAGCCCAGCCGAGTTGGATTCGACGATTGACTCTTTCTCGAAGTTCCAGCTCCAGTATACTAATTATTATCTGCATATATTCCAGAAAAAACGATTGAAATATAATTAAATCGTGTTTCGGGAGATACTTATGGATAGAAAGGGTGGGGGAAATTATTATCGAAACAGCGAAGCGTTAAATTTACACCGCGTAATCCCGCCTCCATGGAGAAAATTAACAATCTGTATAATTGAAATTGTATTGTTCTATCTCAGGTTTACTTTACGAAAATCGTAAATGAATACATTAAGGAATGTTATGTTACCTTAAGTTGCAATTACAAAAAGAAAGAAAAAAAGAAAATACGCTCATTTGCGGTAACCATGACACAAAAAATAACATAAAACACGAAAATTAAATTATGATTAAATTTATAAAAATCAACATCAGGCTCTCCACTTTATTTTACCATCGCCCACTTTGAGTTTAATTTCTAGAGCCCCCTAGTTTATTTTATCGCAAATCTGAAACAGCTATTTTACGACTTTTTAATACTTCTAATCTTGCAAATAGAAAATTAATTTTCCTGTAGAACTTAAACGATTTCCCACATACTAATATCTTAACATCACTTCATTTGATTTCAGATGGAGAAACTACTACTAGTAATCCTGTCAATAGTGACAACAATCACTTCAAGCCCAGTGATGACCAGACAAAGACTGGCACAACAGAAGTCCAGAGACACGTTTTGTGCCAACCTCCTCAACTTCAACAATTTTCACTACGCTTTAGAAGAAACGAGAAACGTCACAGGCATACCAGCAGACATGAGCATCCATTGGAAGACTGAAAAGGTCTTCTTCACTCTTATAAGCGACGAAATGAAGATGAGCCTCCAGGTCATGCACCCAAGCGGAGAATTCGAAATCATTAAAGTCGCGGGACTCGGTCAGTCGACTTGCGTTGATAACCTAAACGACATCGTGTATTTAGCTACTGATAACGGTGTCTATAAATACAAAGATGACAACTCAATCGAATTGTATACAGCTTTGGGAGAAGATGTAATGTATATCGCAGTGAATAGCGATGGTAGTGCTATGTATATAGCAACTTGGCCACAAAACCGAGTCCATAAGATTACGAATGAAGGTCAAAAGCAGGAACCATTTTCGGCTATACCAAACGGTCATGGTTTGACTGTGGATCCGAGGAATAACTTATACTTCGTTGCTACAAAGACTTCATATATCCTAAAGAATGGAAATACAGTCCCGATCAAGATCAAAGGCTTACCCAGTGATAAAATGACAGGAGTTTTTGTCAGTCGATCTGATGAAGTCTATGCCATGGATGAGAACAGTAACTTGTACGTAGTTGACCCTGAAAACACAAGTGCAAAGCATTTGGGATCTTTTGGAGTCTCTGGAGTTAATTCGTTTGCAATGGATTCGGCCGATAACGTGCTTGTCGGAGTTAAAGGCGCTATATTGAAATTCAATGCATATGAAAAGACTTCTTGCCCGGAATATGAAAAGTAATTTAAGTGTTTTTTGATTATCTGGACTGTTTTAATTGTTGTTTGTAAATAAATTATCACAACGTATTCTATCTAACAATGTTAACTTAATCTTCTGGTAGTGGATAACAAATTTTTCATGTACCTAATATTTCGGCTTCTGGTGTTATTCCTCACCGCGTTTAGTAAAGATGACCTGTACTACGGAGCATTTCAATTTAATTGCATAGTAATGTCAGATTGTAGTCCATTATACCGAAGAGCAGGAAACTGCGCAAACTGAAAAGCACAAACTGTATTCGAGAATCGAAGACATGGTTCTAGCCTTAATGAGATGTCAGCACATCGTGACGGGGTCCACGAAGACCAGTGCTTGAAAGGGCCGTGAATTGTCTGAAAGGGTTACCGTGGCCCTGGTGTACAGGCAAGAAAAGGAACACAGGTGGGTTTTAGTCAGTAAAAGTCTGACACGCCCTTCCGCTCCGCCCAGAGCAGAAGAGATCATTTGATGATTTCCTATCCGCAAAAAGTCATGATTCCAGAATTTTTCCCCTAGCGATTATAATACCTATAATAATTACAAAAAAAAAACGAGCTGTTTCTTAAAAACAAAACCTACGCGGTCAAAATATCCTTATTTTCTAATCTAGAATCACGTTGCTTGACACTCCAATCTTTCGATTCCGCAATACTCTTGGCAATGCAGCATTTCTAATTAATTCTATTGATTGCTATCTGACTTTTATTAGATCTTCTTATTAGAACTTCTTTCAAGAACTTTCTCCAAAATTAACTATCATGTGTTCATCTGACCTCATTAAATGACCTCTCCCGCTCTGAGTAGAGTGGAAGGGCCTGTCAGACTTACTAACTAAAACCCAACCCTGTTCCTTCACTTGCCTGTTCTCCAGGAGCCACAGAATCTCTGTCGAACATCCTTCGGCCATGTAGCCATGCCTATCGGTCCCAATGTATGTATATGATATGCTGACATCCCTCTGAGGTGCGCATGGAAGGAATGGAAGACAACGCGCCGTCGACCCGGGCTTGGTCCTTACCGCGCGGCGAGCTGCGACTTGCTCGCCGAATATGAGCTCTATCATAGTATAAATAAAACACGTATCTTATATATTCCGTGTGCCTTCTATCCTCTCTGTACTCTGTTCTACGTTACTATGTCCTCTTGATTTCTTACATCCTTCTCCAGTACAACCAACTTCATTACGATTTTAAGGTAAGTTTTATGAATTTAGATTTAAATCCATACCACTAATACATCTATATCGTTTTCACTACATTGACACCATACCTCCTCTCGGTCAGCAGAAGCACAAGGTCTTGGGTTCGAATCCTGGGTGGGACAAAGTATTATTCGGTATTTTAATTTAGAAATTTCTCAGCAGTAGGCTGCTGGGCTCTGAACAATAGACGAGCCTACCAACTATAAAGCACAGAGCCCTATAGTTGGTAGGCTCGTCTATCACATGGGACTCATATCATAATTGTTTGTAATATGTGTAAAAGAGCATACCTCTGCCTTTCTGAAACTTCCTACACTCCCGTACTAAGCGCAAAAGCGTCAACTCAATGAAAGCGAGATTCGAGATAATAGGGTATTTGACTAAAAAAAACTAATTAGTCCGTCAGACAGATTTCCAAAAATACTAGACACGTATTTTTTCTGTTTTCATATACTTAAACAAAAATTGACAAATATAAAAGGCATCAAAGATCAGGAGTGTTGGCTGGTGACGTCACTGGTCGCTAAAAAGTGTACCGTCCAGTGACATCACACGAGTTTTCAACGCGCTGTGTCGTCTTCATTTTTTGTTTATATGAAAAAATACGGGTCTAGTTTTTTTGGAAATCTGTCTGACGGACTAATTAGTTTTTTTTTAGTCAAATACCCTATTGAAGTTTTGTAAAATTCGTTATTTGACACTTTATACATTAACGTTTTTACTTTTAAATAGAAATTATATTACTATATTGGGTCTATTTATTATTACAATAATTAAAAATACCAAAATTATATGATACCTACTGCTATACCGCTTAAAAATAGAAGGATGAATTTAGAGTTACCGCTTTTTCGTTAGCTTTTATCCTACATGTCTGTATGGAAAAAAATATGAATTTTCTGTCGAATAAAATATGTGTTCTCTTCAAAAGGACAATTCTATTTTCATGATAAATCAATCGAAAACAATTTTTTTATTCTATTTTTTTCTACTTTTCATATCATTATGATATTTCCAAATTTTTTATGATATTTCCTTTTTAGCTTTTTAATGAAATGATTTAGTGGTATTCAAGTATACCTACAGCTGATTGCCTACGTACATAATATCGATATACTTACCTCTTATACCCTTAGTGATCGATTTTTTTTTTAGAATCCGTCTTTGCGCTTAATAGGGCAGTAGAGGTATGATGTATTGTTAGAATAAAGATTTTATTGTCTTTGTTTATACAATATTTATTAACGCGCAGATATTTCGAATACATGAAGCGATGGATTAGCAATAATATGATTCCTTATAGTAACCCCTTATAGTGACCCTAATTTCGTACTACTAACACGGGTGCTGGCCTCAGAAAACAAGTAAAAGGTTCTATTCTCTGCTAAATCATTTAGTACACGTTATTGGGGATTTATTCAGTAGTAATTTTTCTCGGTCATAACATCGGCTGCCGGCAAAAGTTACGCAGATTAATTTAACACCATTCACGTATGTACTTCCTATCCTTGCATCATCATCGACCTTTTTGTCGTCCCACTGCTGGGCACAGGTCTCCTCTCATACAGAGAAGGATTAAACGTAATCACCACGCTTGCTCAATGCGAGTTGGCGATTTCAGACTTAATCAAAGTCCAGGTTTCCTCAAGATGGTTTTCCTTCACCTTCAGTCATTGGTGTCCAAGATATACTTAGAAAGTACATATAACTTTAGAAAAGTTACATTGGTACTTGCCTGACCTGGAATCGAACCCGCGCACTCATACTTGAGAGGCTAGTGTTTTAACCACTAGGCCACCACGACCTGCAAATAGAATAGAATAGAGCAAAATTGCTTGCTTGATCCTTGCATATTAAATTTATAATAAATGTTTTATTTAGGATCAGCAAGAAAGGCAAAAGACACAGCCGCAAGAGGAAGTCTAAGAAACGGACCACTACCACCCCGGAACCGAATGAAGAAGACGAAGAAGAAGAATAAACTAGTTTACTTACAAAATAACTATCTTTCTTTTTGTTACTACGATTAAATATATGACTCACGTTAATGGATGCTATTTTATTAATATAATTGTCGCCGCTAAAAGAATCTGTCGAAATAAAAATATTTTTGACAAAAATTGGTTTCAGTGACATCTATGTATTATTGAGAAAACTTTGTGCTTCAAGTAACGCAATCTGTTACAAATATCGAGAACTAATACGAATATGCTTCAATAATAGTTCACGAGATGGCTGCAATGAGCTAGTGCGTTATGTTTCATCCTCAGGAAATAAAATTGTAACAATAAATTAAAGCTTTACAATTGAATTTAATGTTAACAAGATATTTTATTTACATTTTTTTCATTGAAGCTTTCAATATTATTAATTTGCTCTACTGGTAATACTTGCAAGCAATATCAAAACGTGGTATCCTCGTTCTTACCAGATCAAAAATATATATTACGAATACTGGGAAATTGTAATTCAATGGAATAAAATGTTGACAAAGTTAATTTAATTTTGATTACCACGCATTCGTTTTATTATATAAGTATGAGACTTCATAAACAACTTTGAAACAGTGTAGTCAATCAGTATTAGATAACTTTAGCAATGTCAGTTAGTCGTCGTATCGTTTATTGTTAAATTTTTATAACTTATAATAGAAATTTCATCATCATAATCATCAGCTTATGGCGGTCCTCTGATGGATATAAACGGGAGCTTTCTTAACACTTTCCAACCCTGCTGCCTTCGCTTTAACCTTCTTCTCAAAAGGTGTTCGTCACTTTGACGTATAATTTTGTCTCCTCGTTGATCGATAGAATCAGCATTAAGTACTTACGCAACATTTCATATCCAGTCGTTATATCAGTAGGTACCACTGTGAAGTACTATTAATTAGCACTCACCCATTTTAAATGTGATTAGAGTCACTCAAATCACATAATATACCTGATGTTCTGTAGTTTCTAGTCTATGGAAAAGAAGCGTAGTTCCAAGTGTGTATCAGTATGTTCTAAGTAAGCATCCAATGACTAGTTTAGATAAACCAGCCATTGGATACTTCTGACCGAAACTTTAAAAACTCAGAGTTTTCTCTCAGACGCATTCAATTAAAAAACTCACTCAAAACTGTCAATATTAACAACGTGATCCAAAATAGTTTGAAATACCAGATTTTAGCAAAGAATGACGAATTCAACAGTCCATTGCTGGACATCGGTCTCTCCTATTGCCCGCCATTCGCTCGATATTTACTGTGTGAGTGTGTAACGTTAATATAAAATGCAGTAATTATATCAGATAAACAATATAAGTACCAAAATTAACAACTAGTTAAAACTTTCTTAGTTTCCTAATAAAATCTTGTTATCAGTCCCTTTAAACTAAAAGGAATCAATATCTAACATTTTACAAAAATGTGTGTAAATTGGAAGTGAAAGATTGTGGATGAAGTTAGAGTGCAAAACTCAATGGCAAAACTTACAATAACGGGTATTGTGTCACAATTTTAACCAAAGTTGTTAAGGTAAATATAATTTTTTAAATGGCAATACCCACTCTTCCTCTAAACCAACCTATTTTCTTTCCTGTCACTTGATTCATTCATTCGGTTATTTGTCAAATTGTCATACGCGTCGCCGATGTGTCAGTGGGCGATCGTTGTATAGCGTGTTATTTGTGTCGTAAATGTGGTTCGATTATGTGATAATGAGAAGACACGCGCTTTACAACATTATAATTAAGTGATGCATGTGTTTTGAGTTTAGTGTCGTGTTAAAAAACGTTGTTTTCATTTGTATGTCATCGGACTCTTCAATATGGCGGCCTCTCGTCACAAATCACAACAGAAAAATATATCTTCGATATTTTCGAAGTTGCACGGGGCGTTCTCAGATGCGGTATGCCCTACTAAACTTGCGACTGATAAAAGGACATTGGATAAGACTTGGAAATTAATGGATAAAGTGGTAAAACTGTGTCAGCATCATAAGATGAATTTGAAAAACAGTCCGCCGTTTATCCTGGACATTTTACCGGATACGTATCAGCGTTTGCGTGTTATATACTCAAAATACGAGGACAACATGCAGGCGTTGAATAGCAACGAACATTTTAACATATTTATAATTAATTTGATAAGGAAATGTAAGCAAGCTATAAAGTTGTTCAAGGAAGGTAAAGAGAAGATGTTTGATGAGAATTCTCACTACAGACGCAATTTGACAAAACTTAGCTTGGTGTTTAGCCACATGTTGAGCGAGCTAAAGGCGATGTTCCCGAACGGCACGTTCGCCGGCGATCAGTTTCGCATTACGAAGAGTGACGCTGCCGAGTTTTGGAGGACCAACTTTGGAAACAGGTAAGTTTAACCAAACGTACTCTAAGGACCGTATTAGAGAACCTTACTCAAAATTCAAGCATTACTTAAAACTAGTTTCAACCAATGAAATTGCTTCAAACGAGATTTAAGTAAAGCTTGAGTTTTGAGTGAGCTTCTGTAATATGGACCTAAGTAAGCCTAAGTATTACATTGTGTCTTCCACAATTGTCACGATATTGCATGTGAGTGTGGCAACTATTAGAAGGAAAAGTTTATGCAACTGTCTGAAATCCCCATGAACCCGGTTGTTATTATTGTTGCCAACAATTTTGTTTTATTATGTTCTAGGATATAACATTTTACCTACTCTGTTATGTATTTATTGTACATATAAATGGTACACCACTACTAGTATTGCAACCTTTGAATACCTTCTCCCTTTAACCCATCCAAAGTTTGTATGTAAAAGATCACTTTTACCTATAGGCTTGCGCATTCTATCATCCTACCTATAATATAAAATTTCTACATTTTTATTTTCATAGTTTCTATGGCATAGGTCAGGGATGGCGAACCTCTATGCCCTTTTCCCAGCTAAATATTTAATGTGGTCATGACAGTCCAACAAACAATATTGGTTTAGTGGTTACTGGAAAAAATTTATAATATCTCTTGACCTTTCTTGAGAGTCTGGTCCCGGACCTTTAAAGGTGTATGTAGGGGTCGAATTCCACCTGCAGAGGACAATTGGTTGATTTTAGTGCAATGAGGCAACAATAATGATAAGTTAACCCCTGCTCACAACCTCTGTTGGTGAAGGTGGGCTAATGTAAAAGTTAACAATATAATAATAATGTAAATGTATACAAAAATATTTGTTTATGTGAAATAACAGTGCGCTAGTGCGCTTTACCATCAACGATTGTGTCACTGCTTACCATCAGGCAGGATTGCGGTCAAGCGCTGCTTTATAATATGTAAAAAAAAATTGGTTATGTGCAACACACATCGCAGTGGTTCGCCACCCCTCATATAGGTACAGACGACAGCAGGTCAAGCTACCCTAAACTGCCAAATATTCCCAATCAACCTTAAGCCTTAATGCTTTAGAGATAAAGTCGAAAATCTAATAAAGAAGGCTGACAGATTGTAGTAGTTTGATTTGCTGTCATCTGTACATAATAAAGAGTGACCTCCTATGTCTAAAATTCATATTAACACAGTATACCACTAAAAGTAGCTGATAAAAAAATTTACAGTAACATAGCTTATTTTATTTTAAAAATATCATTTCTGACACATTATTGATGCTCTGAACTTAACGTAAAAAACTTAGTATAACAACAGTGTAAACTAGGATTTGTAATGAATTGTTAAGCAAATTGAATTTTCATAAATAAATTATTCTCATGTAAGAATGTGAATGAGGTGAAAGGTGTAGGTATGTTAGGATGGTAGCTGGTGTAGTTCGTGCCTGTCCCCATGGGAAGAAGGCATAGAGAGTTTACATATATTTTAATTTATTCTACATGTGTACTTTCCTTAATAAAAATAGCCTATGTAAAAAGGCTACTTTTTCCTCTGTCCCAAGTGTTTAAAGAATCCCGATATTAAATTTAGCCAAAATCTGATAGCTATGAAAAAACACCCATATACATACATATGATTTCGCAAGGATTGACGTAGTAAAATACACTGACCTATGAAAGCTATGTTTATTTTAAACACTATTGAGGTGATGACTTCATAATTGTGGCATTTTCGGAACCACATTTGGACCGAATTCATGTCAATAAGTTGAATGCCCTCATGATACAAAAATGTATTATGTATTACTTTGGTTATAGTATGACATTGTTTTAATAATATTACATGACATAAGGGTAGGCTCATCAGTTAGTCAGTGAGTCTCATTCGTTGTTGCTTGACAGTCACTACAGTTCATCAAAAAACTGAAAATCTGACAACCGTTCTTAACCAGGGGTTTTGTATTATGCAGTATTTGGTTTGCGGAGGTCAGATAGTCCCTTCATTTAAAATACTGCATCTGGTTAAACCGGAAACTGACCCAGACATAAGTAGGGAAACTATACAAGACAAATACCATAGGTATAAGGGTAGGGCAAAGGTACAACCAGTCAGGGGTGCAGCAAATACCTATATTGGTATCTCCCAGATCTCCTGATCTTGGTACTAGAAGGAGCAGTGGAGTTTTAGTAAGATTTTCATAAGTATTTACCCTCAGGCTACTACTGGAAAATTCCAGACGACATGAATTCAGACATACTATGCCATAGTGCACATTTATGATCCTGACACACTGTTTTGTTTAAAAGGAAGTTACATGTTTTGATCTAGACTGGTGATCAGGAAACCAAATATGATAAAGATTTGAAAGATAACCCCATATTACAATATGTACTTATTAAATGACTGACATGAACAATATAAAATGATTTTCCTCGTAGCCAATGTTTTTTCCTCCTGCAGTGCCATTCAAGATGAGGAAAGTACTGCATTTTATGAGTTTACATAGTATTTTTCATGTTATTGCTACTTTAATGTGCAGAATTGATCATACAAGTATATCTTGGATACCAATGACTGATTAAAAGGTGAAGAAAAACATCTTGAGGAAACCTGGACTTTTTGGTCCGTATTACAGAATATCACTCAATACTCAAGCTTTACTTAAGTCTCGTTAGAAGCCTTTTGGTTGGTTGAAACTAGTTTTAAGTAATGCTCGAGTCTTGAGTAATGTTCTGTAATTTGGACCTTAGTCTGAAATCGCCTCAAAAAACCCGTTTTGAGCAAGCATGGTGATTTCGCTCAATCCTTCTCCGTATGAGAGGAGACCTGTACCCAGCAGTGGGTTGATAAAAAAAACTTTGATGATGATGATCATACAATTATTTTAAACATATGTGATGTAACATAGTTTGTATGGATGTACAGATGTATCCTTGTTACTCTTTCATGCAAAAACTACTTAACATATTAGGATGAGATTTGAAGAGATATTTCTCATGAACTGTAATAGCTAGACACCTGAATTTTTCACAGGTGATTTATTTCTGTTGTGACTATAACAACATGTACTTACCTACTAAAGACAATTGTTTTTTGTATTGATAATTATTGTACACAACCCTTCATGAGGGGGTCCAACTTGCACTTGACCAGGTTTGATTTATTTTTCATACTCATACAGTTATTGGTAGTCCTCCACAGCCTCTTTTCCATATTTAATATTCATGATTTTTTTAGTCATATGGTCATGATATGTAACTACTGTACCAGAACAAACATCATCATTAAAAATGGTTTTTATTAAGTTTGTTGAGTTTGTTCATGCAATTACAAAAATAACCCAAATGTAAATTTGTAACTAAACTAAAAAGATAATAAATAATCTCTTCCGAGTGCTTCTATGAAGAAATTACCACTCATTTAGCTGTCTACAATGCTATTGTCATAGAATCTCTCCTGCAATAAATTAATACTGAGCCGCAGTAGACAATGGAGGTTCAATTTCTCACATGCCATGCCACACTTCCTTATTGAATGTCACAGCTTTCTCATAGGATAAAAGGAGGGTTTTTTTCTACTATACTCAAGACTTGGAAACCATGCTATCAAATGATATTTTTTTTACTAGATTAAGCCAGTTACTTTGCCCATTATTTTTTACAACTGAGCCGTTGTTGACTATTCTATCAAAGTCTTGTTTTGACAGCAACACAGCAAGATGAGTGGTGAGTGTCCCATTTTGCCTTAGTTGTTATTTGTGATTGTTAGTATGTACTTAGCTGAAAAGAAAATATAAGTTTTGTTAGTTTACATGATGTTTTTAATACATAAATAAAATATGTCCAATGAAACTCAGCAATACTGTAGCTCCATTTAGTGAAAAAAAAAATCGTAATGTATAAACATTAAAAAAAGTAATCCCTTAATAGTATTGATATAGAGTAGGGTTGTAACGGAGGCTTGTTAGCGGAGGCGGAGGCGGATGCGGAGGCGACGAGTCTCACCTCCGCGGATGCGGAGGTTAACGGAGGCGGAGGCGGAGGTGAAAGTACATATAGAAAAAATTGAAATTTATGGTTAATTAAAACAATTTTTTTATTTTTAATACGTACATTAATAGTAGTCCATCCATCATCACAGCGTTAATCCCAGTCGCATCCGAAGCCTTTTCAGCTTTGGAGTCTGGGGTCCGCTTTACCAGTCCAACTGCTGATATGGCTAAACTTCGACATTTTCCGTGAAGCGACTGCCGTCTGACCTCCACAACCCGAAGGCGACATCGAAGCATTGCAGTTAGACCAATTGTTGGACTTTTGAGGGCTCCAACAACCCGTAACGACTGCCACTAGATGTTCGTATGGCAACCGGGACCAACGGCTTAACGTGCTTTCCGAGGCACGACCAGACCAGTGCAAATATTCATATTCATACATACAAATACTTGCACTGTGCGGGGATCGAACCCGCGCGACCTTGTGCAGCGGCCGCGTCCGCTACCGCTACGCCACGGAGGCTGTCAACGTACATTAATAGTAGTATACTTGGTAAAAAAAATATTACCTTCTTGTAATGAAAATTAAGGAGAAACAAATTGTTTGCCGCATTCCCGCCTCGCACTAGTTGATTCTTGACGATTTCTCGCCCAAACAAAGCCGGACGGTTGTCGAGCGTCGCAGCTTGCGCGTTATTTATTTTATAAATACGTAAATAAACCTCCGTTATAACTCCGCAAAAATTGTGCGGAAGCGAAGATACGATTTCTTGCGGAACTTCCGCAGTAACGGAAGCGGCGGAAAGGCGAAGCTCCGTTACAACCCTAATATAGAGTTATTGATCTATAATTTTTCGCTAAGTTGATCTGAGCATGAAATCATTGACTAACTTGGTTTATAAACATGATACATACTTAGTAGTTTTCATAATCCTATGCATGCCATTATTGGCATCACTCATCATCAGTAATTAGAAGTAATTTGATGAATCAATGGCATTCCTCCTACTTGATTCCATCGAGCAAGGCATGACGCGTATCCTGCCCATTTTTGAGTGATGAATGTGATGATACAGCTGACTATAGTGTAGGTATGCTTGTCGCTTGCTTCGAAGCTACCCATTCACTTGTCCTATCCTATTGAATGACTACGTATTTCCATGAAATCTGAGGAATGAAGCACCAATGGGATTGCGTATAGATAGTATATATACCTATGAACTGAGAGAGTTCAATTAATGATTATAAATCTGTAAGAACACAGTTGTAGTCCCAAATCATATTTTTTTGATCATAAAATATGAAACCCAAAAAACCGCTATACTTAAGTGGGATTCGGCTAGACATATCTGCCGTATGTCAGATGAAAATTGGTAAAGAAAACCACCGATTTTGTCCCACTAAATTCAATGGGTTCTCGAGTGGCGACCACGCACCGGAAGACGCAGCGTGGGTAGGCCCCCGACAAAGTGGACAGATGACCTAGTGAAGGTCGCGCGAAACCGCTGGATGCGGGAGGCGCAGGACCGGTCGTCGTAGAGATCCTTGGGGTTGGCCTATATCCAGCAGTGGACATCTTTCAGCTGAAATGATGATGATGAAATTCAAGATGGTGGGGCGAGCTTGAATTCTAGGCTGGCATTCGCAAAAGAAAGGATTGTGTGGAAAAGGGACAGTGAGGTATTTGCCCTGCAGCGATACAGTACCTACAGGCTAGTTAGATTATATTAAATACTAGCTTTCCGCCCGCGGCTTCGCCCGCGTGGAATTCGATTATATCGCGTTTTTTAGATTCCCCTCGGAACTAAAACTAATTAAATGACGATTGATCAGTTAGAAAACGTATGTATGTGAAAAACAAAAGGCTGTTTTAGGATTTTCCCGGCAATTATTCGATTTTTTCTCGCCGTAAGAACCATCCTTGGACTTTAACGAACATTTTAAAAAAAGAATTTGCCAAATTGGTCCAGGCGTTGTTGAGTTATGCGCTTACCAACACATTTTGCGATTCATTTTTATATATAGATGTGGAGGCATGAGGAACAGGGAGTAAAGTTCACTCATCCTCCGTAGAAAAGGAAGGATCCTCCGACCAGACGGGTGTTATGTCTTTCGGGCACTTGCCCAAAGGTTGAAATTGGGAAGTTGTATATATGCTAGTTGCACGGTAAACTCTGCGAGATGTAGAATTCGTGTGACATCAGTATGACGTGTTGTTCGCATGTGGCGGTTGTAGGTACCGCTACAAATATATCCTGAATTTCTCAGGCTACTCCAGTGCTTCCCTTGAGTATTAAACTACATCTATGGAAATCACGTTTTTTCGGTAAAAAGTTCCAATCCAAAATTTATCTACAAAACAATTCAATAAAGTAGATCAATGGAAAAAAAGTCCCAAAATCTAATCTAATTCCTAATCGCGCTGCTATCATAAGATAATATTGTATTCATTCATGAAAAATACCGAAAGGAAACATCGCTCATGAATGGGTCGAATTATCAGTACATTTATCGGACAAATATTTTTATCAATACAGACCGATCAAACGCCCTTGATGCAGTATGATAATGCGCACAAAATATTGATACACCTACATAGCTTTTGCACTGCCTGCTTGTGATATATTATGTCCTACTTTATCGCTTAAGGTGCGCTTTTTTTTTCCTTTCTGCTCGAGGTGATATTAAGTGGCCTCATCAAGTTACCAAATGCAAAAAGTATCCTTATCCATACTAATATTATAAATGCGAAAGTAACTCTGTCTGTCTGTCTGTCGGTCTGTCTGTCTGTCTGTTACGCTTTCCCGCTTAAACCTCTCAACCGATTTTGATGAAATTTGGCACAGACAATCTTTAGACCCTGAGAAAGAACATAGGCTACCTTTTATCCCGGAAAAAAAATGATGTTCCCGAGGGAAATCTAAAAAGCGCGATATAACCGAACTCCACGCGGGCGAAGCCGCGGGCGGAAAGCTAGTTAGTATTATAAATCGGAAAGTGAGTTTGTTCCTTTGTTTGTTCCGCTTTCACGCCGTAACTACTGAACCGATCGCTTTGAAACTTTGCAGACGGTAAGTTAGATGCCCGGATTAAATAATAGGGTACTTTTTATCCCGGATAATTTTTTCCACGGGAAGATCTAAAAAGCACGATATAACCGAATTCCACGTGGGCGAAGCCCTGGCCCAAGACTGTCTATCTGACCTCCACAACCCAATTATTGGGTAATACGATACCGATTCAGACTGGCGGTTAGACAGATCAGATGTCTGACGATCCGTAATGACTTTTTTGGGACAAAACCAGCTACACATTATCCCGCCCACTGCAACTCCTGAAAGCCAGAATCAACAGTGGAGACCGCCAGAAAAACGCCGAGCAATGAAGCTCGACGAGTCCCGGAGAAACGATTCAACTGTCTTGGGTCCCGCAACGAAATTAATCAGAAAAGAATAGCGGAGGAGTAAGAAAATAAACAGTGAAGCGGAATAATTTGAAAATAGTATTCCATGGTACCAGGGACGAATATCTGTCGATTGGTGGGTCGGACGTTCAGATTGGTTCGATAGAAAGAGAGAAAAAGGGAGAAAACGGTTTCAGACCCTTGGAGAAATAATATATGTTGATTTTTTTATGTATTCGAGTATCAGTGACTAATTTTCGTTAATGATAGCAAGTCATTTTTCCTTTTATAAATATTCTAATCATTTCCTGTCATAAATCATATCGAATGCTGTACTTAACATAATGTATCTGACATCGACGCACAAACGAGTACCATTGATCCAGTACATGATTCTGAACCCCCCAGTGGTGGAATTTTTCGTCGGCCCTTTCATGATTAAAAAAAAAATAAATGTAGTTCTTTTTCACTTCATACCATTCACAATTGCTATACTTTTATAACCCAATAAGATTTTAAAGTCAAAATTAAATTATTCGCTAATTACATAAAAAAGCGCAATGAAAACAAAACCCGAAAAACGATCTTATCAGCTGATTTAATAGAGTTCACATCAGGGATCAACGTCATACCTTCAAACTCGCACGGCGGCACGCTTGCAACGTTCAAAAGCCGAGCCGACACTTTTTTTTAAACACTGTGTATTCTGTAACCGTTCAATAACGACATAAATGACTATCATAATTTTATTAGTGACATGTGGTCTAGCCTTTTCGCGAAGTTTGCGTTACGATGTCAGATACACCCTGTATAATATCGCTTTCATTTAGTCGTACTTACTCTGTATTTTGGATCATCATCATCGAAAAGAAGCAATTCTGTGTCACGCCATATATAAATTGGTTGCAATGCTAAAAAAAACAAAAAAGCTCGATTAAACTACTTAAATATCCATAGAATTAAAAACAAGCTTAAACGATATTTAGAAGGAAAAGCATGTTATTTATGACATATAATACGAATTTGTAAATGATAAAATTATTGACATGAACAATCATACTGTGTTAATATTCTTATTAATTGAATTCGATTGCAATTGTATTAACTAAAAAAACTTAGTGCATAGGAAGGTGCACGTGAGGCAACGGGAATTCCAGCGCCCTCACGCCACTAGCCGCCGCAGGAGACGCCGTGGTCGGGAGATGACACCAAACTCCCAGCCACCGTAAGCGCGGGCCTGCGGGCGGTGAGCAGTGGGCAGCTCGCCGCCCGGTAAGGATTAGGCCCGAGTCGATGGCGCGTCCCGTTTCACGCGCGTCTCAAAGAGCTGTCAGCACATCGTGACGGGGTCCACGAAGACCGATGCCTCCTGGGTCAGGGTTGCGGGTTGGTTAAACAAGAAACCGTGGCCCTGGCCGTCCCACAGGCAAGTGAAGAAACACGGGTGGGTTTTAGTCAGTAAAACTCTGGCACGCCCTTCCGCTCTGCCCAGAGCGGGAGAAGTCATTTGATGGTTTCCCATCCAAAAAAAAAAGGAAGACGGCAGTTGAGCGAGGTGATGCAATGTTAACCTCAACAGCACAACCAACGATGAAGTGCCACAGGGAGATTGATCTGAAGATCCTCCACGACCAAACTCCCAACACAACAACATTTGGCGCATTATACCCGGCACACATTGCAACACAATTGCTCAAACCCGTCCGCAATACGGCTTCACCAGACATCATGCTGGAACACGACGAATCGCTTGGCGGCAAGACTTTGTCTGGTGGGTGGTAACTTCTGCCGGCAGCCGATGTTGTGGCCTCCCACCGAAAGCCGTTTTTTTGCTTAAGGTTAGCATATAATGTATTCTTCCATATCATGTCAACTGTATATCCTCACGTTTATTCCTTTATAAGTAAGCCGTAAGCCATAGGATCTTTCATAAACCCAATCCATCGTTTCTCTGGTCTACATAACGTTAGCTATTAATAAAATCATCATCATTATCATCTCAGCGTTTATCCCGGTTGCATCTGCGGCTGTCGCGTTGGAGCCCAGGGTCCGCTTTTCTGCACTTTCTCCATTTCGCACGATCTTTAGCATCCTGTGGTAAGAGCTTGTTGGCACGCATGTCTATTAATAAAAGGTTTGAATAAATCAAAACAATATTACTTACTGGAATCACTGATTAATACAACAGTTAGGTCTAGGTATTATACAAAATAATCCTATTCTTAATGCGATTGATGGAAACTACGTTAGTATCTCAAAATTGTTGCTCGAAACAAAAATAAAACTAGTTGTGAATACGCTGGCACAAAAGCTTTTCAAACTATAAAGTCCACAATTTTGGAGCTCAAATTTCACCGCAAATGGTTTGGTTTTCCACTTGTGGTTTTTGTAGTTAGAGTTCGTAGTTAGTTATATCTACCCTCTCTAAATATAGACCTGCATTTAGTTTCCAAACTACATGAACTTGGTGAAAGTTCAGAATATTTAGTTTTACTTATTATTTATTTTTAGAGTCAGGAGTTTTGAACAAGTTTAACACTACTACATTCACGTTCTCATTTTATTACATTTATGCTTACTGGTTCTTGAGACTGCAATTCCACCTGTTGTTAAATATCCATTTCTGATGTAAGATCTCTCAACTCACTACTACCAAATCCCGTTAATAGAGGAGGATACCTCCTCCTCCTCATAGTGCCGTTATTCGTACTAAAATACTTATCTATCCCCGCACTGAAACTTAGCTAAGAAAGCAGTAGACTTACGAGGATATTTTTTGCTTATAGTTTGCATTCCAAGAATTAAAAACTATTTTTGATGTTATTTTCTCCAAATGGCAGAATAGATAGATCTCTTGGCATAAGAGCTCTGACTGTTTACCTGCAAATTGAGATTTAACGATGAAACTGGTTGTATGAAGACAGCGCGATGCTTGTAAAGTAACTATTATAAATTTATAATGCTGTAATAAAACAATTACACTTATAAAAAATAATCTAGTGGTTTAGGACATTATTAAGTATGTCCCCGAGCGCGAATACGGGGTGTGTTTCCAAGGTCACTCAGCGTTCTTTTTGCGTAACTATACAAGAAATGTTTTTTTTTTATTTTTTTATTATTAGTTATAAACTAGTGCTTGACTGCAATCCCGCCTGATGGTAAACAGTGATGCAATCGTTGATGGTAAAGCGCACTAGGTTATTAAGCCTATTCACTCAAAAAAACTGAGTGAATAGGAAGGAAGACGGCAGTTGAGCGAGGTGATGCAATGTTTAACCCAACAACACGACCAACGATGCTGCGCCAGAGGATGATCTGGAGACCCTCCACGACCACACTCCCGACACAACAACATTAGGCACATCGTACCCGGCACACATCGCAACACAACTGCTCAGACCCGTCCTCCGTACGGCTTCACCAGACATCATGCCGGAACACGACGAATCGCTTGGCGGCAAGACTTTGTCTTGTGGGTGGTAACTTATGCCGGCGGCTGATGTTGTTGCCTACCACCGAGATGTGTCAAGAGATGCCCTAAAATTATCTCATCTTCTACTCTTCGCAAAAGCTGTGTCGTATGCTACATTTATCTACGTATTGTGGATATTTAAGACCCACACATATCCTCCCACTCGATTTATAAATATATACCAACAAATATTATTTGATCTCGAATTGTGTAACAGAAATGTACATATTGATTTGCGAAGGGAGAGAAAATATGTAAGTAAGTATATTAATATTGCTGCGTAGATTTTACATTCGGGTTCACAACATCAATAGAATCAAAGGTAGATTTTTTTTAAATACGTCTTTAATGTATGGTTCAATAAGTATAACATTACTTAATATTTTGATTCGAAAGAAGAGCATCATCAGACACCTGCCATAAATATTTGCATCAGAGCAATTGATATTCAAGGCAAGTCACATAGAAAAGTTTACTTGTTCGTTCATCTGTTTAATATTGATCTGCTTTAATTGCGACTAGAATAAACTTCTAGCCTAATTCCAAGGACCCTTAAAATTGCTACATTGCTGTGATGCTTTACAATTCCACATCAATCCTTCCACCTGTTCCATTACATGTTACACATTAAGTAACGCCACATAATCCTACACAAGGATACATTACTGTTGTTCGAGTTCAGCCAACCGAGTCGTTTCCAATCCAGTGACACAACTCCACACACGTTAATGTCCGATACGATCACCATACGATAGTACTTTGGATATTGTGGGCTGATCAACATCCGATAAAGTATCTATTGATACCAACCCAATGACCGAAAGCTCTACAGATCGGTTTGACAGATTGTATCCACAATGTTCTTAAAGACGATGAGTGTAAGAAAATTAGATACAATTTCTCGTTTATTGTGTTCCTAATTGCCTTTACGTGGTTGTATGAATGAAACGCAAATTATCTTCCTGATAAAAATTACTTAGTTCTTGTTCAGGTAGACGATTATCGATCACAATTTCAGTAGACTCAGTCGCGTTTTAATCATCATCATCATCTCGGCGTTAATCCCAGTCACATCCGAAGGTTTTTTCAATTTTGGGAGTCTAGGGTCCGCTTCACCAGTCTAATTGCCGATTTTGGCTAAAGTTCGATATTTACCGTGTCGTGACTGCCGTCTAACCTCCACAATCCGAAGGCGATATCGAAGTATTGCAGCTAGACCCATTCTTGGACTTTTTGAGGGCTCCAACAAGTCGTAACGACTGCCATTAGATGTTCGTATGGCAACCGAGATAACGTGCTTTCTGAGGCACGGCCAGACCAGTGCAAATATTCATATTCATGCATACAAATATTTGCACTGCGCGGGGATCGAAACCGCGCCTCCTTGCGCAGCGGCCGCGTTCGCTACCGCTACGCTACGGAGGCTGTCACGTTTTAATATTGGAACGAAATACGAAAGTTCGTTGATCACAAACTTATTTTAGTTACATCCGGTATTCATTATAAATCTAATTGGGTATGCTTGTAAAAAAGCGCCGGTGTGCAAAACTCTTTCGCAATTTTTCGCCACAGGACATCGGACAGTTCTGATGGAACGTCTTTTATGCAAGGTGCAGGGGAAATGAAGAACCATGTTGGATCTGTGTGTACAGCGTTATAAACTTAAGGGCAAATAAGTACCTACCGCTCATAAAATTATGCTGAAGGCAAATAATTCCCAAAATTTCATGTATTTTCCTGACGTATCACCTAAAGCTTATTTTACTCGAAATTTAATTTGGAAAGAGGCCTTGCTTTTACTTGCGAATGTATTTCATTATGCTCTCTGTGTAACAAGCACGTATGTACCGAAACTTGTAGGTACAGAATATATATTTTCAGAACCCACACGTCACTCAGAAACCTAAACTGGAAAAACTTTCGTTAAGCAAACAAAGCGAGAACTTCGTAGCATAAACTCCTAAAAACATAATTATACGAGTTCTCCTGACTTATTCAATGAATTAGGAATAAGGTCAACGCATTCTGAAGCTAATATAAAACTGCGTCATTATATGAGACGAAACACTGCGTGTGTCAGAGTCCAAATGGGTCAAATTAATTAAGCAGAATAAGGGAAACCCAGACAGACATGTCTCGAACACTTTGCAATTCTCGGTAACATTGTGCTTCAATTTTAAATGTTGTAAGGTCATTACCCACTAACAACTCGAAGCATGACGGTTCAACAGTTAGTTTTTGCAAGAAGTCATTAAGGAGGTCTTACACAGGATGACAGGTGTACTTTGAACACCTTTGTAGTCATTAAGGGGAAAGTATGGCCGCTTAAAAGTTCCTGGAGGTTATAACGATCGGAACTTGTTTGCGAATAAGTAAAAATACTAGTGAGTTCATTACCTATAGAACTTTTTACGTATTCAAGACATTGAGAGAATAAATGCGATTTTTTCATCGGTAGCACGTGATTGTGGTGGCAAACAGTGAAATCAATTGAAGAAACTTTTTGTAACGTTTTTGGGATTTCTTGGGGATTAAGAGTTTATTTTCGTAGTTGATACTCTTAAAAGATCCGTTGTCTTTCTAGGAAAGATAGATGTGCGTGAAAATTAAGTCGAAAAGTGGTCTGGTACTTACAAAGTTAATGCGAATTCTTATGAACGATTGTTTGTCTCAATTTCTTGAACAATTCTATATAATTTTTCAACAAACTCATGAGGAACAGATGATGGAAAAACGATGCTTAAGATGAAGACGGAAATTCTGACATTCCAGACATAACTGTCACTAATTTTATGATTCTTAAGTGTTCCGCTGACTAACGAGTCAAGTTATCACCGGCTATCATTTCCTTTATCATCATTATCTTGATCATTAGCAGCATTTCTGTTTCCTTTATACAATTGTTCTTTTTTCTTTGCCAGTTCCCGTTTCTCATATAATCCATTTAATCATCTATAAAAATTCTATTAATTATATCATGTCTATTGGAATACAGAATGTTCTTACCGCGAATTAGCTGTTCTTTAGGTAAGATAGGATTATCTGGTTAGGTACATCGCTGAATCGGTCTTCAGTTAACTTAAAAAACTGGGACATCCATCCTAAACAATCTCAACAATGACATACGAGTCTTGAAGCGCTTCTAGATCTCCAACTGCAACCTGACCTCTAATTGAAACACATTTTCAATAACAATTTGAAGTACAAATAATTTTGAGCGATATTGCCAATATGAACATATGAAGCAAGCAATTCATGTATTCGCAAGTCTTGTAAGCAACGTAGGTAACGTAATGAATGTTGTTGAACTGTCAACATAAAAGCCATTGCTACTGTTAGTGTTATACGCAATTACGCTGTTAATGCAACTGACAGCTGTCATTACATACATTAGCAGACTGAAGGCTAGACAAAATTGACAGTAGTTTCTTAGATATGTATGGTATAGGTCCCATAATGAATTGGCCTAACTATGAACTAATAAGGGAAATGAAATGAAACCAATTTTATTTTTCAATATAATCACCATCTGACATTTGTGAATAAACGTCTCAAAACCTTTATAAAAATAATCACAATTTTTATCCTCATAATGACTGAAGACGACCGCCTGCAACTTTTCATCGCTTGATTTTTTACCGCTTAAGTCCCGCTTTAAATTTGGAAATAAATAGTAGGCCATGTCTGGACTGTAATATGAATGTTTTCTGTGAACCCGAACTTCACTTCTATAAACCCGCATTGACGAACTGCATCCTTCGAAGCAACAGCGGTATGACAATGTAACACTTAAGAGTAAATGATATGTTCAGGAGTGAGCACTTCCAGAGGTCGACCGTCGTGGCCAATGTCTTCGGCGGTTTCTCTCCCGAGGCGAAACTTTCACCAAATTTTTCACTGTGCAGGAGGGGGCAGACTCCTTCGCCATACAATTGTTCTTTTATTTGGACTGGGATAAACCTTCTTTAAATAGAAACTTTATGACACTTCGATAACCAGTTTTCGACATTTTGAAAAAATACGCGATATTCGGCCTGCTAAACTAAGCATTTGTCGATGCGTGTTTCTTATATTAAGTACATGATAAAGATACTATTTAATGAAACAAAACATGTAGCGATAACATAGCATGTCGCGTAGAACTATGATATCAGGCCAGTTCATTATGGGACCGACTATGTAAATTCCAATACTGCAAATAGATTTCAAAGGCGTTTCGGTGTATGGTTATTGTGTATTATCATCATGCGTCATGTTTGATGAGTGCAGTCTTGTTTAAATACTGATATTGTATTTCAAGTGTGGTGGATAAGTTCAAAATACTGTGGTTAAAACTGTATAATTTCCCTTTGTTTGCCAACAAAAAGGAGGATCTCTCCAACAATACCAACTTCGGTTGCTATTCGCAGTTACCAATATCTTCGGTGTGGTCGCTTTTGGAAGGCCTTGCTCCTATCTTGATTATGTTGTCGAAAACTGATACATTATGTTTGCTAAAAATAAAACAACGAATATGTACACAAGTAATTGCACACAGCGATACCCATCACCCGTTGGCGGCGGATGGGATAATTACAGGTCTGTTTATTGTCCTAAAAAGGGAAAAAACGGGGTACACAATCGTCCCATTAAACAATGCTACAGATCTATTTTGGGTCACATTTTTACGTTAATAAACAATGCGGTATCTCTATTTTTGGGTTGAATTTTTACTCCTCGAATTAGGTTTTGTTTTATCATCATAATGTCATTCGAAAATTTGTTTTCGCACGCAAGGTTAACGCCTACGTGTTCATTAAATCTCGAAATTTGTAGGTAGTATAATACTTTTAATGGACACATTTAGTATGGCTTATATTTAAAATACTTCACATTTATCATGGATTTTATATCCATTGGAATACAGAAAGTTTTAGATTTATGCTATTTGCTATACTATTTAGTATTTCTACGTTGATAATATTGTGGTTCTTGGTTCGGCATTTCACTACACTTTGCATGATCGTCATTCCGAGAAAACGCATTCGACCTCATTTCTTATTTAGGTCAGTCCTTGTCCCTCAGAATAAGCTTGTATATAGTCCACTTTTATGTCCTTGGTGAAATTGAGTTTTCGAGAATTGCCAATTAATAATTTACAGAATATGTACTTACTTGCCTTTGCCCCAAGATCCTTTGCGTAGGTTACTACGCAGTAATCTGAAATTATGTCATACGAACGTAGTGGTTGGTCAAAAAGAATCCTTAGTCATAACCCAGGTCAAGGTCAGCGTGCGTGCGTTTAAATCTGTTCAGCTTTTATGACGTGAAAAGTTAAGAGACAGTTACTTTCGCATTTTTAATAGTACATCATGGATTTCAACACCCGTAAGTGATGGTATTATATTTATAAAAGTTAAATGAAAAACCCGCAGTCAGGAGTGTCATCCCAAGTCGTGTGCGTCATTTCAAGAAAACAAGAATTGTGTAGGCGTTGCTTCAGCCACAGTTTATGTATAATGATAGTATTGTGCAATATAATGTATTTATCTTAACCATAGTATGGTATCTTCAAGGGCTTCAAAAACGTACAGGTTTTTGGGAAGTAGTTCTTCGTTCCGTGGCAAGCCCTCACATACATATCCAAACTGTCCAAAGGCAGGTAAATTTGGTTCTGATTCTAGATAAAATGCTTTGTTTTAAAGATTAACTTTTTATCTGCAACTTGTTCGTATGTACAAAATGTTTTGTCAATATCCCATAAGTCTAGGGTTATATTCTATAAATAAAAATAATTCCTAAAATATGTGATTCAAAATGCATAGTTTCGAAGATATATATATGTCTTCTTCTTAACTTGTCGGTAACATCTAAATGTACACCGCCCAGAAATCGACTACTTGTTTGGCGCCGTCGCCAGGGTACATCAGTTCCTGTACCTTGCAACTGGCAGGGAATGCAGGACACATTATTTCGTGTTACATCGTTTATGGGACGTCTCCACATTTACACTCCCAAGGTGAACTCGTGTATGAATCAGATATGATATCTTTCTTAGGTATCAATGTTTCATTGATAAATACCAGTAATTCATTTTCATGCAAACCAAATTCATATAAATGTATACATTATGTATATATTGTCAGGCTCAGAGTCACACAAAGGGCAATGGAAAGAGCTATGCTAAGAGTTTCTCTGCGTGATCGAATCAGAAATGAGGAGATCCGCAGAAGAACTAAAGTCACCGACATAGCTCTGCGAGTCGCTAAACTTAAGTGGCAGTGGGCAGGGCACATTGCTCGTAGAACCGATGGCCGATGGGGCAGCAAGGTTCTGGAGTGGCGGCCACGTACTGGAAGACGCAGCGTAGGGAAACCCCCAACAAGATGGACCGATGACCTGGTGAAGGTCGCGGGAAGCCGATGGATGCGGGCAGCACAAGACCGGTCATCGTGGAAAGCCTTGGGGGAGGCCTTTGTCCAGCAGTGGACATCTATAGGCTGAGGAAGAAGAAGAAGATGTATATATTTACATACATATATATTTTATGTTATAAACTAGTGCTTGACCGCAATCCTGGTTTTCGATAAGCAGTGATGCAATCATTGATGGTAAAGCGCACTAGTTTCTTCTTCTTCCATTGCCTCTTCAATCCTGAAGGTTGACCGTCACCTTCTTGTCTTCTTGTCAACCGCGAGTCGCAACAGTTTGCCGACGGAAGTAATGCCAGTTCACTCCCTGGTGTTTCGCAGCCACGATTTTCCCTCTACCTTGCCCATCATAATCAGTTGGAGTAACGCATGTCCATCTTGTCGGAGCACGTGGCCGAGATATTCTATTTTGCGTTCTTTTTTTTATGGCAACAACTTCCGATGCATTTGAACGCGCTATTAATTAAGAGCCTATTTATTTTAGCCTTGAAGACACTTAAATTTTTATCAGACGGTAAGACCGCCTCGGTCAAAATGTTCCAGTCCTTGGATGTAAGCGATTTCGACGAGGCGAAGCGATTCGTCTCGATTGTAGCAGTATCAACGACGTAAGGGTGGATACTTCTTATAAGACGTTTCATCTGATGATGGGACGGTGATGGCGGAATTAAGCCATGTTATTCCCACTTCAATTTCACTCTCCAAAATGCATCCTATAGAATACCGAAAAGCTGGCTAGTCTACCTATCCTATTGGAAAATATTCTTTATCAAATATGTATTACCAATTAGCCTCTTCGCACGCCGCTTCACTAAGTCCCAAAGTTGCCAGCTGGCATTTTGCAGCAGGCTTCAGTACTCCACACACGGAAAAAAACTAATAAAATGCGAATTTGTCATAATTCACGTAAGATTTTGCATTATTAATCGTGTCTTTATCAAATTATTTTATATGAAAAAAAGATAATTAGAAAATAATCCATATACTTATATGCCAGTTGGTTATTTGATATGGTCTCATTCTTACCCCAGAGTAAAGGGATATAAAAAAAAACATGTCTTATTGTGTGTTGTCTTGCAGTTGCAACCAACTTTTCCAATAGTGAGTGCTGTATAATTTAAGACCTATCCATGGTGAGGTCTACGAGAGATTTGGAATCAAAGATGCCGACTGGTAATGTTTTACACGTTACAAATATTTCAGATACCATAATTACAAGAACAAAACAGGATTCTGACATCACACTATCGACCGTCCATTCGAAGAGGCACTTTATGTCTGCCGGATGCACGGAATAGAAAATAAATCGAGAGCGACTTGCCGATTTACTTTTTTTATTCAAGAAGTCGGGTATTGTTCAATAATAACTTTAGTGTGTATATATGTATAATATTTACAAATTAATTAGATTTGCTGTCCAATAATCTTCACACCAGTCATGCTTTGCTGAACGAACGAAACGAAGGATTCGCTGAATCTGTACAATTTGAAATATGAGCAAGAAAATGCCTATTAGCATTTAATTTGTTTTCTTCCCCGTGTCCGGATGTTTTGAGCGGATAACACCTTCCGAATGTATTCCGTCAGAACGCCAGTTTAAGATAGCGTTTTATTTTTAGTGTTCCCCACCGGAATTGTGTAAACGGAACTCTTCTCAGCGTAATAGCTGTCCTCTGACTTTAGTAAATGATTTTAAGGAACCAAATAACGTTAGGAAAATTATTAGTAATACGTTGGATGGTTCTCCAGTCAGACTGGCTTGGCAAATGATGCTGACGTTCAACGGTTCTCAGAATTCTTGAAATTAGATTAGATTGTGTAAACTAGAATATATAGGCAATTTGGACTTTTCTACAAAATCACAAAGAAGTCTGTCACAATACCGTTATCATTACAAGTTATCGTGACAGACTCCTTTCTGATTGTAGAAATACTCGTGATGCATTTGATTGCATTAGTGTAAACTTAACTTGTGATATTACGTCTAAGGAAATTGCATTTTGATACATTTCAATTGAAAATTATATCGCAAGTGCGTTTTTCTTTAATATATCTTTCTTTCTCGGTGGTAGGCCATAACATCGGTTGCCGGCAGAAGTTACCACCCACCAGACAAAGTCTTGCCGCCAAGCGATTCGTCGTGTTCTGGCATGATGTCTGGTGAAGCCGTACGGAGGACGGGTCTGAGCAGTTGTGTTGCGATGTGTGGCGGGTACGATGCGCCAAATGTTGTTGTGTCGGGAGTTTGGTCGTGGAGTCTCCAGATCAGTCTCCCTTTGGTCGCCCGTTTGGTCGTGTTGGTCTTGGGTTTAACCTTGCATCACCTCGCTCAACTCCCATCCTCCTTCCTATTCCAAAGTTTTTTAAGTGAATAGGCTTAATAAACTAGTGCGCTTTACCATCAACGATTGCATCACTGCTTACCATCACGGGAATGCAGTCAAGCACTAGTTTATAATTATTTAAAAAAAAATCTCCCACCCGTAGCTCCAGAGGACGAGAGGTCATAGTTGTGGCTATCTAACTAGACAAACCTATTGGTTCGTGGCAAGAATTTGAAGCGGGATATAGATTGATGCTTCTCTTGGTAAACAGTGACAAAATTTTTGGCGAAGACTCTGCTGGCGGTAAATTGCCTGTCTGCTAAAGAATGTTTATTTTTCGTAATTACATTGATGTTTACTTTGCCATTAATCATATTATAATTGAGAAAGTTTGTTGCTTCCGGGAAGAAACAAAGGCTTCTTTAGCTATAAAATTAAATAATAATTCTCTTCATTTTCTTCGTGTTCCACTAACTGCTAAATTGGACCCATAATAATTATTCTAAATAGAGTATTTGCTATTAAGATGACGAATATATTAAATACTAGCGGCCGCCAGCGACTTCGTTCGCGTGGATTTAGTTATGCTTCGCTCCTATTGGTCACAGTGAGATGTTATAGAGCCTAAAACCTACCTGGATTAATGGGCTATCCAACGCAAAGAGAATTTTTCTAATTGGACCAATAGTTTCTAAGATTAGCGCGTTCAAACAAACAAACAAACTCTTCAGCTTTATAATATATTAGTATAGATAGTAAGTGTCAATAAACTTACCCTTACTCAGACAGTCAAGTATTTGATTATGCTTTGGGCTGACTCTAATGTTCCCATTTTTGGGACAGGCCTTCTCTCAGTGAGAGGGAGTGGGCAATCACGCACTTTTTTTTTTGCTAAATTACTGTTTTGAGCGCAGATGTCATAAAATTAAATAGGTATGTACACAAAGTGCCTGTCTGGGTTCGAACTTACAACTCGTACACACATTTCGGTCTGCGCACGTTAGCCTTATTGCATAAATCTTTGGGTCTGCTACCAGACTAATCAAATGCAGCTGAATACCTACCAATCTTTTTATAGTATCCTTACATTAGCCAATATAGTACCGCATATATCGTTTCTCCATCGATCGATATTACCTAATACCTCGCCCTACAATTGAATCCACCACAATTCTCAGTTGCTATCATACCTAGATTGGAATCGAAATAGTTAGTACCCACCTACCCACCCAGATGACATAATTTCTACGATTTCCGCCAGCATCAAACGCAAATATCTGCTTCAGGAAATGTTACCCTTGAGAGTTAAGATGTTATTTATGATACATTTGCTTGATATACTTTTAGATTCTAAGTCACCATTTTTATAGTTAAAAAAAAAGACAAGCGTACAATAGAATAAAGCAGGAATTCGTCAATAGTAGGTAGTGGATTAAAATCAATATTTGGTAATTTAATCACACAAATATTGATAAAATCAATGTATGATCAAATTATTATCATCAGTTTCTTTTGAGTTTCTTTGTCAAAAATGAAATGTTCACCAGATAGATCTAAATCGTAGTGTCGATCTTGATAATGTTGATGATTATTTTCATAATTAAATTGATTGCGTACGAATCTACCAAATGAATTCTTAGTAATGTTTTCCAACTTCGAAGTGCGCACTCCAATAAAAGACTACATAATACCTCGAGTGGGCGTCTTTTACTGTTTCTCTCAGTCTAAGGCTTCAACTGCGTAACAAATATAACAAACCAAGTAATTTATCGTTAGGATATATTGTTATCTTGTTTGTTCAGCTATATTTTTGTTATTAATACCGTAGGTATACGAAAAATGCTGTGTTTGCTTAACGCCGTTTACGGCTGCGGTGGTGTAGAGAAAATTGGCTATTATTCGCTGGCCCGAAATATTTTTGAAAGACTGAGGCTTTAAAATGAAAATAGAAACTGTACATGAAAATAAAAATAAGCGGAGGACCTTGATCCTATAAACCCTAAAGTCATAAATAATCTAAGAAATTAGCAGTATAAACTTGAATAAGATACGCGATAAGATAACAATAAAGGTTCTTCAATACAAATTTATTTTGAAAGGACAGGTGACGTGATCATTGTATTAAAAAATAATTAACCACAAAATCAAATAAACAACACGTCATCTAATCCAATCAAAATTATCTTTTAACTACTATAGAAACAAGTCAATGCCACTAGGACCCCAGAATCCCTGCGGCTTCGGGTACAATACAACTTGTCAAAGTTTGACACTTGCCAACTCCAAACATGTTCTCGTTGTGATTAGTTGGAGCTTTTGATGCCAAAATTTATGACAGCCTTGCCTTAAATACTGCATTATTACTTTGTGTCTGTTAATTATGGTAAAGCCTTGTCATCTCAGCCTTTAGGTTTATTTAAAGATAATTTTTCTGTGTTGAATTAATGACCTGCTTTTCTTTCTCAATTATTTTTACATATTATTAATAGTGTTGTGACTTCTGCAGGCTTGAAAGATTTTGCATATTTGCACTGATGAATTACTGATTGCAAGGACACATTCTGTTGTAGATTTGGTTTTGGTTCCTTATACACGAAGTCAAGTTCGACAGAGTGTAAACGCAAACAGGATTCGATACATGAATCAAATACGGTATTGTGATGTTGTTGTTAATTTCAAAGTTAGAATGTTTTAGCTGAAACGTTTTAGCTTAGTAACTTGATGACATTGATGAATGATGATTGACAACCCAGATTTCTGTGGCATCAATTCCAGAAGTCAAGTGGAACAGTAAATATTGTTTAAGTACCATATAACACAACTGATATTGACAAAAATATGGACCTTCAACATTTGCAGCCTGTATTTTATTGACTATTCAAACAGTTAAGTTATGAAACGGTTACTTGCACTTCATAAGATATTATTGGAGCAGTTTTATAACGTACTAAACATTAACGGCAATCGTGATCCGGTAAATGTCAAGTTGTGTGCTGATGCTGACATTTAAGATCGTCCAGTCGCTCGGGAAATGTTGGGTACATCGATATGGTTTAGTGTTCTCAAGGTCTGTTGAGGCTAGCAATGGCTTTATTAAGTGCCTCTCGTCTAGAATATTACCTTTGCCTGTAAAGTTACTTACATATTCCACATTTTCTTTGTAACCTGTCATCAATGTGGAAATCTGTATGGCATATAAGAGTTTGACATGACTTATAGCTAAAGAAAATCTTCTACCTTTATTAGGTTAAAGGTAGAAGACTTTCGAGATGAAGAGAATATTCGTTTTTCTGAATAGCAACTTCAAAGAAACCCTTCTTTTGCAAAATTTCATAGAATCAATCACGGGTACATAATATAATTTCTCTCCCACGAAGTAACCATTGAAAATGTTACTTAGTAGGTAACCCATGTAATATACATAATAATGCATTAATGCCCTTTTCGCAGGAGGACCTTTCTCGCCTCCGCGGTGGGAAATGGCAGTCAGATTTGCTCGCAGATATGAATAGTTGGAGACACGACTATAATAATTGTGTGAAATCTAACTATATTTTGATATGTATGTACGGAATTGAAAGGAAAACTGTCTATGCTGCACATTGAATGAAACTGGGGTCAATAAAATACTCTTCAATAATGGTACTTGTGGACAGTTTCATGCTAGAGAACTTGGAAAATGTACAAAAACATGCCTTTTCTGACTGTGCATAATATGTAACAACTATCCTGTAGTGTTCAAGTTATTTCATCAGCATCAGGCTGCATCACTAGGATCGAAGTCTGTATGAATAATCTGTAACAGTTAATTCAGGTCATTTCTTTGCGAAGGCAAAAGCATTCGCTGTATTATGCAATCTGCTTCCTGCAGACAATGATGCTGCCTGCAATCATGGCCTTTTGCTTCGTCCTGACGTAGCAGATACAAAAGGCCATGATTTATCTGAAAACAAAAATTAACTATTTCAAAGAAAAGTTTTATTTAGGTATTTCAACCGTTTGTTAACTTCGTTATCCCACAAATTGATTTCGAATGAAAAAGATTACAAATATTTTAGGGTATTTTTAACACATTAGGGCTGAGATGACTTATTTGATGACGATCGGAGACTTCGCAAGTTTCCTGTACTCAATTGATGTAGGGTATTTTTGAAACATTAAGGCTGAGATGACTTATTTGATGACGATCTGTCGTCGATTTATTTCATTAAGAGTTCGCAAGTTTCTTCTACGCAATTGATGTTCGTCTGATAATTCGTCATGTTTCATTATAATAGCTCCTTTCGCTATAATAGCAATTTTATATTGTGTGCTTTCCACGTTAACCGTTATTAATTACATTCTTAATAGCCTTGTGTTTACTTGATAGCATTTTCAGTATAGGTTCATTTAAATTCCGTATTAAACTTTGAATTTGTTACCTCAGTATCGCATTATTTTTTGTTAAGAAATCATCAAATGACTTCTCGATGATTTCCCATCACAAACAAAAAAAAAATCGTTCTTCCGTGGGTCATATTAAAAGTATATCTTTTAAATTGTATTGGTGTTGAATCCTTTCTAGTAGATAAGGACGCAGAATAGTGCCTAATGTGAACTTTATAATGTAATGTTTAAATCCTCAATTCCTGATCATTGTTAAACTAATACTTTTTGATTTGGCTTCTATTCAATTCATATTCCTTGATATTTATTTTCTTACGCTGAAACGAATTGAAATAAATGTAAATAACCCTCCAGTGACGTTATCACTTACGTCATAAGCCTTTACGGCGCAATAAATTCTTTTTTGCCTTAATGTCTTAGAATGTGTCAGAAACGAATAAGGAATACCTTTCTGTTTCCCATGGGTGTCGTATGAAGCAACTAAGAGAAACAGTGACAGAATGGGCGGTGGGAACTGCCCCATTTGCAATAATATTGTAAAAATATGTTCAGCGGTAATCATCATCATCTTTGTTTTTGACTACATACTTATACTTAACGAATTCATTCCCTTCCCGTGTCCCTCCATTTCCAAGCTCAATATAGTGACCGTACATTCATACCTAGTTAAAAATATCATCGCCATGTCCCGCTAAGCAATAAACCAATTGAGTCCGCCAGTATGAACTTGACCCCTCGTAAAATTGTAGGGATACTCTCGTCTCGGCTTGCAATTTTTGATCCGTCTTATTGTCATTCAAATGTCGTCTTTGTCTCTAGAACATTAAGTTCGATATAGGATGTAGCTTATTTCGGGATTTCAATCCAGAGCTCGTGTCATGATATTCCCGACCTTATTGCTAGTAAAATTATGTATAGTTTCAGTCGTGCGAAGTTTGGCGTTCATTGATTCCTTTATTCTACCTCGCGTCTTGAATGGAATATTTTTGCTACCATTGTGGGTACTTCATGTGTCGTACTGGACTCGTGCCAAGGGATTTCCGTTATCGAATACAAACGCCACTTTTATATTTTTTTTAGTTTTCGTTATTTATGTTATTGTACCTACTCAATTCGGAATTTGGTTGTACGAATGAATGTGAATGTTTGGAAATAGAGGACTGCCTTCACGAAAGTTTTTGATGAATGAAATTGAACGGATAAAAATGCTAAATTAAGGATTATTGTATTATGTAAACTTTTCGCGAGGGTTATTTTCCTGTCTTCCATGTTTTCGATTCTGTACAATATGCTCCTTCTTAGATAGTTGTATTAGGTCATGGTATTTCAACACATTTTACGATTTCTAAAGGTTCATAGTTGCTAAGGAGGATTATAACATGATTTACTACCGATTTCGGTCTTACTTAATCGGTGATAAGGCTTAAACAGCAATAAACGTCTTGAGTACAGGTTTATGGACAATATTCACTTAATGGAGTTGCCCTAAGTGCAGATCCGGTCTCTGCTATTAATAGTAAATGAAAATAGGATTTAGTAAAGACAGGAGATAATTTAATGGCCTGTCTATTTGAAGGTCAGGACTTAAATAAGATTACCCAGTGAGATAAAACTATCAAGACTTATCTACTTACAATAACTGTCCATCCATACGTCATTATCCCTTACTCGCTTCTGACCACACCCACGGTAATTTTATTATTAGATAAAACCCGAACAGCTGGATTTTCCTGAGATATTTCTCATACTTCAAACTACTAAGACAAGAGTGACTTACAAATGCAGACCATGTTTTCATTCACTTCTCTACGTCAAAACATTCAAAGGAAACATTTATAACCTTGTTCCGAACCAAACAAACTCAAAATGATTTGAAGCCAATATAGAAGTACTCAGAACATTGGTCTAAAAATACGCACGTTATATTGTGCTTATGGTAAATAGCTATCAATGTTTCACTCTTGTTTCAGATCAGTAGATATTCTCCAATAAAATAACTAAATGTGACGTAATCACTACGTAAACAAAATACAGAAAAATGCGCATTTAAGATAACGGGGACGCAAGAAAATAAGATGTGTTAAGAATTTATGAGACTGTTCTATGTACGTATTAATAATGAAAGGAAACATAGGTACAGATGACAGCGCATCAAGGTACTAGAATGTGTCAGAATTTTTTATTGGATTTTTACCTTTATCGCCAAGGTATTAAGTGTAAGTTAATTGGGAATATTTGACAGTTTCGGGTAGCTTGACCTGATGTCGTCCGTTCATATGTCTATCGTACTCGCCCTTGAATTGACTTTCGCGGTTTTGAACGCGCGCTGGCTCATGAATGGTAGAGTTTCATTGATACTAGCGAATGGGCGTGTCCTGTGTATTAATATCTTTTATTCGACGCACCCATATCGCAAATGTTTATCATACATTTCATTATGCAATATTGTTGTTCTGGACACGATCTTTGGTTTGTAATGTTGGGTAACTTTGGAGAGTTAGGTTACCTTTCCGAAAAATATTTTTTTATTCGACGCGCCAATATCGCTAAATGTTTATCATCCATTCCATTATGCAATATTGTTGCTGTGGACACGATCTTTGCATTGTAATCTTGACTAATAACTTTGGAGAATTTCCGAAAAATATTTGGACATGTTTGAACCAATTTGTGTTTGGCAAATTTGTTTACTCTGAATTGTTTGTGTTTGTTTACCAGAAAATATTTGGTTGTTTATTTCTGTAACACGAAATAAATCAATCATTGTAATTTATATGCCAATCTTTTTCCCTTGGGATATGTAAAACAGTACACAATCATGCTTAGATAGATAAATGAAATACACTTTATGTACATCATAAAAAATTCAGATATAAATGTAGAAATTTTACAAGGGGGCACACGATAGGCGGTTTTACTGCCAAAAGCGGAGAAGGAGAAGGAATAATATGAAAAGATTTTTTGTACTGAATCTTTGCTCAAAAACGGTATATTATCCATTCGCTGTGAAAACTTCAATGTTTGTGGATTTGAGGTGCTTAGAGTTAAAATAGTCCTTAAAAGTCTCGTCATCATTGTCAAGCTTCTTGGTTTCTGCAATCATCAGCATGACTATCCGGAGTATTTCATTTTGCTAGCAACGAATAAAATAACATCCTGTTAGGTATGATTTTTATCGTTGGCTCTCTGCCTAGAATAACCTACCGGATTATAGAATATCGCAATAGCGTTCAAGTGCTTACAGATAAACTGATTAGATTGCCCACAACTTTCGAATGCATGACTAATTTCGGTTTAGGCAACTTTCCTATAAACAATATTCGATTCCTGTACACTTTCAGGTTTACAGTCTAATACATAACTAACCCATTGAATCCAATTATTTTACTAACCCAATATCCCATTTGGGATTAATCTACTCCAGCATTAAACGGCAATTGACAGTAGTCGGCTGTTTGTCCTCATCTACCTTCAACTGCACATAACTTTTTACAAATACTACTTATTAAAGTTTTGCATAATGGTGCGTTTGCGCAATGCTTCGTAGATTTCTAATATCAAAAGACAGCTGTGTATACAGGGTGGCAGGCATCATCGCACAACTTGTTACCATAATTTTTTTTTAATACTTTGACAATTCGAACCCCCAAGTCTACGTACTTGTAATCGAAATACTATCACATAACACAAATACTCACTTATAGGGCAATGCTTGGGGTTTCATTGCGTAATCGAATCAGGCATGAGGAGATCCGCAGAAGAACGAGAGTAACCGACATAGCCCGAAGAATTGCAACACTAAAGTGCCAGTGGGCCGGGCACATTGCCCGTAGGACCGATGCCCGATGGGGCCGACCGGTTCTCGAGTGGCGACCACGCACCGGAAGGTGCAGCGTGAGACGTCTGACAAGGTCGACCGACGGACGACCTAGTGAAGGTTGCGGGAAACTGCTGGATGCGGGAGGCGCAGGACCGGTCGGCATGGACTATGTCCAGCAGTGGACATCTTTTGGCTGAAATGATGAACACAAATACTAACCTGGTGGATAATATTTGTGTCATTTCGATTATAAGTGCGTTTGGCTGCATGTCTCTTTCCTTCCGTTGTGTCTTGACCATGTCAAATGTCAATCCATCTTTATTCGATGCCGCTTTCATTTGCCTTGTGATAAGTTTGGATGAAATTTACTCGTCTTTGTTTTTTACTCCTAACTACTAAGTGTTATTTACGAAACTGTACTGCGCATGTTGTCTTATTTCGTTTCATTCACTGTAACAAAACAAGGTGTTTCTTTGGAAATAAGTGGGTATCAAGGTTGTTATAGTTTAACATAAATTAGAGGCATATCCCTGAAATAATGGATGCGTACTTTGCAGTTTTGTAACTCTCGAAATCACTCACGTCACGGTGGCGTCACACAAGTCCCTGATTTGGTTTAATTTCTATGTAGTAAGTAGTAACTTGACCAGTGTGTATTGCCAGTGATGAACTGAGACGTGGTCGCTCACAATGGGCCTCATACGAAGGCTCAGAGTCACACAAAGGGCAATGAAAAGAGCTATGCTCGGAGTTTCTCTGCGTGATCGAATCAGAAATGAGGAGATCCGCAGAAGAACCAAAGTCACCGACATAGCTCTGCGAGTCGCTAAACTTAAGTGGCAGTGGGCAGGGCACATTGCTCGTAGAACCGATGGCCGATGGGGCAGTAAGGTTCTGGAGTGGCGGTAGTGTTGCCCAAATGCAAGAACAAGACGAGACTTAGCCAGTCTTGGTCTTGGTCTTGCGCCAATACACCTGGTCTTGGTCTTGGTCTTGGTCTTGCGCTCCCAGTCTTGGTCTTGGTCTTGGTCTTGCAGCAAGAGTCTTGCAAGTCTTGCAATTACCTATTAGTCTATTACTATTTATTAAAGTTTACTTTAAATCTTAGAAAAACGTTGAGTTTATTAGAATTGGAACATTGTGAGCTTGAATTAACATTTATTAAACGGGTGATATTTGAACACTTTTTTGCTATTTTTTCTTGTAAAAACTTAAGAAATATAATGACTAAATGTATAATAATAGTACCTAAGTAATTAGTTTAAAACCATATAAGTAATCAATATTATAATATATACTTACTAGAATGAATTAATATGACATCTACTACCTATCCTTACCATTTTATCCTAATCATAATACGACTTGCGTGATCAGTATAATGTATTCATTTTCATTCTAAGCACTCTGAAACTTATTTATTCTTTGGAACACCTGTAGGTACTCTTAAAATTCGAAATTATTTTGCATGAGTATACCTAGGCCCTATGGCGGCAATCAAATAGTGTCAAATGTTATGATTTCGGCGTGGCGGCAACGATTGTTTTAGATTTCAAAAGAAGCCGGCGCGTGTATCATAACCATGTACTTCCGAAAAGCGGCAAATTTCTTTGAGAAGTACAAAACCATTGATGCCACATTATCAAAGTGCCGATGGTTAAAACTAGGGTTGTAACGGAGGCTTGTTAGCGGAGGCGGAGGCGGATGCGGAGGCGACGAGTCTCACCTCCGCGGATGCGGAGGTTAACGGAGGCGGAGGCGGAGGTGAAAGTACATATAGAAAAAAATGAAATTTATGGTTAATTAAAACAAAATTTTTATTTTAAATACGTACATTAATAGTAGTATACTTGGTAAAAAAATATTACCTTCTTGTAATGAAAATTAAGGAGAAACAAATTGTGTTTGCCGCATTCCCGCCTCGCACTAGTTGATTCTTGACCATTTCGCGCTCAAACGCGGCCGGCGGTTGTCGAGCGTCGCAGCTTGCGCGTTATTTATTTTATAAATACGTAAATAAACCTCCGTTATAACTCCGCAAAAAATTGTGCGGAGGCGGAGGCGGAAGCGAAGATACGATTTCTTGCGGAACTTCCGCAGTAACGGAAGCGGAGGCGAAGCTCCGTTACAACCCTAGTTAAAACATAACTATGCATGCACTCAGTTTGATTTTAATAGATATTTTTTTATTCGCTATGTTTATGGTATTAGTCGTAATGCGCATAGGTCCAGTTTTTAATATTTTTTGATACAGTTTTTTGCGTCTCATAGAATTCCTAAGCGTACCTACCTATACACCGAACTGTTACACCTAACTACTCAGTGAAATAGCGCTAAGTCCTAGCTGCAAGACGCAAGAGTCTTGCAGGCTATGTCTTGTTCTTGCTCAAGTCTTGCACGGTCAGTCTTGGTCTTGGTCTTGCTAAAAATATGCGGTCTTGTTCTTGGTCTTGGTCTTGCAAAAACGCAAGAACAAGACCAAGACTGCAAGACCAAGACTGAATTTGGGCAACACTAAGTGGCGGCCACGTACTGGAAGACACAGCGTAGGGAGGCCCCCAACAAGGTGGACCGATGCCCTGGTGAAGGTCGCGGGAAGCCGATGGATGCGGGCAGCACAAGACCGGTCAACGTGGAAGGCGTTGGGGGAGGCCTTTGTCCAGCAGTGGACATCTATAAGCTGAAGAAGAAGAAGTAGTAATTACGGCTACAAGCTTACTACAGATTTTCATGTTTATGATATTTTTCGCTCACCTATCAATATGGATTATTTACTTGGGATTTTTTTTACATTATTTTTAATGTGCTTGGTTTTTTTTTTGTGGATACCCGGAGGAGTTATCGGTGGATTAATACAGCGACTGTGTTTTAAAGGGCATTTTTTAAAGGGTTTAGCACGTTGTACGGGCTCAGCGTTTAAAGATTTAATTTAGGTAAATGAGTCACGTTAACTATTTATTTATAAAGTAATGAATAGTGTGGCTACTATCTAAAGTTATTGATCCGATACTGAATAGAATTAGTTTTTATGTCAATTTTGATAATAAGTATTTAGAATTAATGTAATCTGGACTAAGATAAAGATTCATTCAAAACAGATAACTTACCTAAGTTCGGCAGTGTTTAGGTAATCAATTCATTCAACTATTTAGATATCAATTCGTTCAGTATTAAAGCTATACAACAACCAAGTACCTATTATTATTATAGATCATATAAAAGGTTAGAACAAGTATAAAGCGGGAGGAAGTTGTTCCTCGTCCGTTACTTAATGAGAATTAAATGTTTGTATTAATGGGCATTCTGAAACTGACTGAAAACAAAGTCTGAAATTCGTGTTTGTTTACGTGGCAAAACATACATTGCAAAGATGAAGGAAAACAGTTCAATTTGCCAGCGGCGGTGTTTCCGTCGGACTATAATGTGAGTGTCTTCAAGGCTAGAGTGAATAGGCTCTTAATAAACAAGTGCGCTTTACCATCAACGATTGCGTCACTGCTTACCATCAAGCAGGATTGCGGTCAAGCGCTGTTTATAATATATGTAGAAAAAAAAAAAACATCATGAGGCACCCGGGGGATATCCTAGAATCAAGCATTTGTGACATCTACCAAGCCGTACTGGGCCCGCATGATGGATTGTACTTCTTCGACTCACTGTGATAGATACTTTGAAGCTAAAACCCTACACTTTTCTTCTTCCACGGGTTCATGAGTGGCAACGCAGAAGTCACTTTGACTGCATGTGTTGGGCCACAGAGGGCAGGATAGGGGTCAGAGTATGATATTACAACATTAGCTGATCATAGTCTGTCAAGACACCCCCACTTTACCAGGTCGACTTAGATCCCTCCATGTGTCCGGAGATGGTCAGGTACTTCCAAGTACACCACGGAAGGTTACACCCTGCAGGGAGATGCTCCTTTAATGGTAGATACTTAGTAAGTAGTGTGGTGGATTGTAGCGTACTGAAAGCAGGCCTATGTCCCAACAGTGGGAACATTATAGGCTAATCATGTAAGTGTGGAATTGAAGAGTTTTTCTTTATAGTAGGACTAGCCTCCGCCAGCGACTTCGTTCGCGTGGAGTTAGTTATGCTTCGCTCCTATTGGTCGCAGCGTGATGTTATATAGCCTAAAGCCTTCCTGGAGTAATGGGCTATCCAACGCAAATAGCAAGAATTTTTCAAATCGGACCCGTAGTTCCTGAGATTAGCTCGCACAAACAAACAAACAAACTCTTCAGCTTTATATATTAGTATAGATTTACCGTAGGGGAACTTCATTAATAATGTTACTTTGAAAGTTATTGAGATTTCCTTTCTTTCTTTCTTTAGAGATAACATAATGTGTTTCTAAAAGTGCCGTTTACAGCTAGCTCCTTCTAATCCAAAAGTAAAAAAAATCTCTTCTCACCAGATTTATTTACGCTTCGAAAGCCGTCATAATCTCGTATCACCATTGTGTAACCATAAAACAACCACATACTATCAATAAAAATTCGGATGTTTGGAATCAACCCACACCAGCTTATTAACAGTCCAGGATGTTACTATTTGATAAAACGCAACTACGCGCGTGGGATATCGGTTGATTGTTTACGTCCTTTAGCAGCGCCATCTTGGATTTTTGTTGTTTTTATTTTCACGAGTGAGTGAGCGATTTGGATGAATGAACGGGTGAATCATTGTGGGAAATGTTTTGAGCCAATTGAAGCAATTCAGTTGGATTTTTGTTTTTGCAGTTTGACAGGGCATGACTGTATAAATTTTATACGACGATACGGTGCATGGACCTAGAACTCTAGTTGGGTAAGGAAAGATCAAGCTATCTTACCTGCGCTAAGATAGGGAGTGCCAAAGCAGTGTCCGGTCCAAAATAGATCGATGTACCGTTTATTATTTCTTGGGCCTCCCTCGAAAGAATAGGAAAACAATTAAAAACTCTTGGCGTGATTTGAGTAAATAATTAATGCTAAAAGTAAACTGAAATACATAGTCCGGACATTTCTGCCACAATCCCGGGCTTAATAGAAAATGTTTGCATTTCAAGCTCGTTTGCGAATGAAAAGAAAAACAACGAATCTTTTTTATTTCCAAACCACTGGAATTAATTTGGTCGCTCTGGTCTAGTGAGCAACAATGGAAAATCAATAACCCAGATTCTTACAATATATAAAATGGTGGTTCATTTTTCTCTTGAAATATAACTTATTTCTATCTTATGTCTTAGAGCTGGCCCGCTTTGAAAAATGATAATATACTTCAAGAATGCTCTGAATAATAATCTTTATTATAACAGGATACATGCTAAAGTAAATCATCTATCAACTAAAGTACAAGTGAGTGAAAGCCGCAGGAGCGGTCTATTTAAAACGCTATCTATGCCCAAACCAATCATTCCGACACGAGTTACCTTGGGACTGGAAGTCTGCTTTGTTTGGACAGGTTGGCCGAAGCAAGGTGGAGTGTAAAATTGGTATTCGCAAGTGCGCCTTACAGGAACTGATGGCACCAAACAAGTGCAGTAGTCGAATACTGGGCGGAGTCCATTTTGTTTGTTATCGACACGCTAAGATCAAGCTATACTGACATTTCACAAGGTACCATAACAATCCTCATACGAATACGCACGTGGTATCTAATAATACGCCACCAAACTATCAGTAGAAGTCTAGACGATAATTCCTTCTCCACATGAATGGTCCTACGCCACACATTCGTTATATTGTATTCGCCTAACCTTGCTCGAGAAACTCGCCATCGGATGTTACTATTTTAGTTTAGTAGGTCATTAAACGAACGTGCAGACTATTCTGGCACGTTTTTGGGGTTAGTATTATTATGATTGGGCTATTGGTACGAGCATATAAGTCTTGAATGAATGGAGGTATTGTTAGGGAGGGAATAGTTCCGCGAAACAGAAGAAGTAGTGTTGTTATTTGCGAAATACATATGCATATTTTCCACCGTTTTTCAGCACAACAGGAATGACTTACTGCAACTGATAATGATGGGTAAAGTAGCGGGGAAATGCTGTTCCGCTGCGCAAAGGATATGCAAGATGTATTCTGAAGTGATTGTTAACCTTCATTAGCTGTAGAAGCGCCAAACTGTAGTTTAATGAACGTAGGTCGCTATAACAGCTGATTATGTGGCAATATTGACGAAATGTTGGCGAACTATAGGTACACTGTCTAACCCTACGATGAAGAAGAATGCGTGTTGCAGTGAATTACTGATGAGGGTATCTTTTAGCACTGTTGGGAATAGTGTGTTGATTGTTAAAAGCACCTAGTGTCGAAGTCTGCTTATCCCTTCTTATGCAAGTAGAAAAGTTGGTTACACGTACATACTATGCCATCTCAACATTGAAAGTTCTTCCGTCTCATATGTAATTCCGTCTATTATTATAAGACTCAACACTTTGGCCATTACTTTCTCGTTAATATGTTAATAGCATGACTAATACCGGTAAAGTTTTAAAGGTGCGCGTTCATATTTGAATTTGTGTCATTAAAACTTCCGATAAGCATTTCACCATCTTATGAAAATTTCTGATTTAAACTAAATCAGGAAATTTCATTTCCATCCGATGAGAGGCAATTAAGTGTGAGGACTCTTATTTGGTTCTATCCGGCAACACACACACACACACAGTTTCTGTTTGGAAAGGTCAGGTCGGTAGAATAGAATCATATTTTTGTGAAAACTACAGTTTGAAATGATCCAAGTAAAGACTAATTTGATTTGTATTACCCTAATAACGGTATTACCCCAAAAGACGAAAAATGAGCGTGAACCTCCACAATCAATACTCTTTAATTAGTGTCTCTGTTTACTATTTAATTAAAAGTTCCGAACAGAATTAATTGAAGCGAGCCTTTATACAGAATGAAAACGGAGAACTCAGCGTAAATTGGCACAGCTTTTATATTTGACATGCGAAATCAAGACCGATTGATTCCCACAAGTCCATTCAAACCTTCCCAAACGAACCACAAAGAGTAAAAAAGGACAATGGACTGCAGCAATTTGTGTGTCGATGATAAACGCAGCGCATTTAAAAGGAAATAAAATAAAACGGCGCCCCTTATGTTTCGTCTCACGCAGCCAGACAGACACGGGAAGCTTTCCAATTCAAACACCGTGCTACCGGGTGTAGTAAACTTGTGAGTTGAATGCTTTCCAACTAAAAACACAGTGTTATTGCCCGTAGTAAAGTTGTCTGTTTGGAGATTCCGTTTGAACTTTGAAGTATATATTTGCTTTTGTAAATTGAATAAAAGCAATACTGTTTGCTAGTTCCTTTGAGTGGAGCTTAGTAATTCAAATGGACTGGAAGTTGTTGGGATAACGTTAGGAGATTAAATCAATTATCTAGTGATTCTGGATTCACAATCCTCTTAGAACTTTAACAGCTGGATTACGCTTTGTTTATAGTAACGGGGATGTCATATCAATCATTCAGTTCCTTTTTGTTTCCTTAACATAAATATCTTCGCGTTTGTTGTTTGTGACGTTCACCTACAATCAAATATCGAATTTCACACATACAAGCTCAACTAACCAAAAATAATGTTCTTGTCTTCCTAAAATGTTCTTTAAACATTCATTCACAACGAAAAAAAAGTAAAACAAATAAATACACACGCCGCACTCGAAATAACACAGTGTGCAACTCATCGTAATGCAAAGGTCACGCTCTGTTCAGCCTACCGCCAATGCCAAAAGAGTAAAAAGGCGCGAACGGTAATGGTCGCATCCAGAGTCATCTGCTCGATGCTCGCTGTTTCCGCCGCGGCCATGTTGGATTTATGGTGGCTAAAATTCTCGTGTAGCCCTTCTGAGTTCTGATATATGATTGAATTGTTATGTTTTATAAATAAACTTCTAGAGTTGCAGCAAAAAGATTTAATGTTAGTTTTTGAAACACCGTTTTTACGTCTTCATTAAAACCACATATACATAATTATCAACAATGCCTAAGGATATTTTATTTTTACCTTATTATACAAAATCCTGATATTATTTTGTAAATTAGTTTATTTTTCATAAACCGAAGATTTTTAATAAATCTTTTTTTTATGTTGGGTGTCAATTTTACTAATGGATTTTTTATAGGGAATTATGAAAATATAAGTCAAATATAACACAATCAGTTTTTCCTCCCCTAATATTAATTACAGTTCGGCACTGGATATTCATGCTCTAAATTAAATTATCCAAATCGAGCTGCGGTATCAGGTTTTTCAAGTGCAGGAAATGTTGTTCTTCTGTCATCAGAATTTGAGAAATATTAACCATATAGCTTTTCGTTGGAACATGTCATTGCCATTGCCATTCATGTTCAATGGGATTCATATTCCCTCAATATGAATCCCACTGAGCAGACCAGTCCATAACTGACCCATTTGTACCCTGTGTGTGATAATCACAGGTTCCGCTACCTCATTGAGGTATTTCAATGCTTTCTTTTTTCCTCTTATCCAAACGAGGTAGGTTCGCGCACCCATACGAATATAATGATACCCAGCCCATATAATGATGTCCCACCTTGATATGAATGGACTTCTAGTGGATAGTATAGACGGCTTCGTCTTTTTGGGACAAAACCCGCCACACTGTTCCCAACCCACTGCAACTCCTGAAAGCCAGAATCAACAGTGGAGACCGCCAGAAAAACGCCGAGCTATGAAGCTCGACGAGTCCCGGAAAAACGTTTCAACTGTCTTGGGTCCCGCAACAAAATTAATCAGAAAAGAATAGCGGAGGAGTAAGAAAAAAGATGTTTTTTCCACTTCCCACCATAATAAGCAGGAGACAGAACAGAACTAGGCCAATCGGCACAAAGGGACATTATTGCAACTGGGAGAAGCCCAGATTGCCAAGCACCACGGAATAACATTTGATTAAGTCAATGGGTCCTAAGTAGGTATTAGGTAGACGGCTTCGTCTACCAAGAACTCGCCAAACTCTTTAATCTTCGTAAATCCTGATGAAATCCAGACCGAAAGTTGGCTCAATCGCTAATCGCGCAGAGCCATTAAAACCAAAAAGAAGAAGAAAAAGCACCATGGTCCACTGCTTATCACTCCATGCGAAATATTCTCGAGCCCACAATATTCTACGATAACGAGGCCATAACCATTTTGGCCGGTTTGCAGAGTTTCAGCAACCACGAGTTGTATAGCGCCAGCTACCAACATTCGTACAGCTCTAATCTGCTTTTCCCTTGTCAAATGTCAACGTGACATAACAATAAACGTAACACAAAATAAAGAATGAATAAGAAATGTGTGATTGCTTTTAATATTAGAAAACTTCACTGTTATATTGTAACATGAACTAACGTTTGGATCGCCAAATTCGAATAATGGATATTCTTTTGTTTTAAAATGAGTTTTGGTTTACTTTTTTTAAATTCCGAAATAGGTGATGGAGAAGATTGTATTATTATATTATACAGTAGTTTTAAAGTTAGAAGTCTTTCATGTAATGTCCCTAGACATAGTTGGTATGTGTATAACTATAAACCAAACGGCAGTGATTTAACAGTAGCGCTTACATAGTGTTATAATCCTTCATAAAAATAAATATTGTTCCACCAAAAGATCAAACATGCATGTCAGTTTCCGTTGCATTTATCGTGATTAATGACATGTTCCGCAATAAGTATCATCATCTATTTATCCACACTAAATAAGCCTTTATTTTTGAAGAGTTAGTCATCTGTTTCTGTATATCGGTGCCTAATGACCCAGAAACTAAAAAGGCTGAATGCACAGTTCCCCGCCAAAAGAACAAAAAGATGACCGGTAATGGATGCGTTCAGTCATCTGTTCGGCGCTATGAACGCATACGTCCGCTTCCGTTGCAACCACATTGAGTTGATATGTAGTATCTTCATGATCTCTATCCTGTATCACGACATCAGATCTGTAGGATAGCCTATTTTTCTAAAGTAAGCAAGAGTGCAATACTACAAATAATAATGACTTAGAAACCATTTTTGACGTAAAGATTTAAGATTGATTGATGAAGAAGATTTGAATTAAGACATCATCATTTTCGCTTTCTATCTCAAAATAAATCGATTTCGTTAACTGTGTGAACTGAATCGCGTGTTGGATGTTAGCGAGGCAATTCTTTGTTCGAATATTAAGTATAGAACTCTAATTAGAATCGCTTCGCCGACAGTAGCTATGTTGCATGATTGTTCTCAGAACAACTAAGAGATGTTTATTTTTTTCTTTATACATTATACACGTCTTTGTGTTTTTTCTGTTTGTGTGTATTCGTAGAAATTTTCGTAAAAGATTTTCGACTGTGTGGGGCAATTATATTATTTCTCGCTTTTTTTTTTTTTTCTTTTTAAATATAATACGGTACAAACTAAAGTTTCATGAATGTCTGTTGAAGAATTTTTTGCATGAAAATAATTGTGCCCTGATGCTAATTTAATTTGGGTTGGCAGTTTGCGTTTTTCTTCCATGATATATCTATCAGCTTTCATTTTTGTATTCAACATCATCATTTTGTATTTCATCATCTTTCATAACCTTTGAATTCTGACAACTGAATAGCATATTCCCATATTAGACAAGGATACATTATAAAGCATTATGACATTTCAGTTTAATTCATATTGCAATAATGTGCACAGCTCGGTAATTTATAACTGACAAACGTTTACTGTATGAGTAATGAACTCTTGCAAAAGCAATTCCCTTCGCAGATGATACAAATGGCGCACACAGCATTGCATTCCCATGATCAAAATTCATTGACATGACGGTGAGATTTCCAGTAAGAGAAGTATGCCACTCTTTGTTTAGACGCTTGAAAGGTGACTAAGGAATTATACAAGACAATGAACAAAAAGACCTACTTGTAATCGGTAACGTCAAATTAAATGACGAAATTCCCTTACTATACAAAACCATTTTTTTTCGCAAGAAGTATACAGTTCGTGAGTTATATTCAATACGTTCATCGTTAACAGGTATAGACAACCCAAGACTAATATAATATACTTAAAGTACTACATTTGTTGCATTTAAGTCTCAAGGATGGGCCCAATCGTACGTAAATGTAAACATCTAATTAAATAATGCATCAATAGCAGTCAATCTGCTATGCATGCAATATGGCAGTCGACCCAAGGTACAAGCAGCCATTGTTACAAATGCAGTTGCATCAACACCACACAAGGTTCTTGCGCAAGTACTCAGTGATACGGCCTAATGAAATATACCTCCTTGTATATTCTTGCACAAGATCATTATTGACCATCCTAAGGTCAGTGATTAAATTTTTAGATGGCCTTTTTAAACGCGTTGTCTGTTGTTGAAACCGACATGTCTTATAATATCAAAAACTTCCAAGACATGTGATATCTAACCAACCCGCACTGGGCCTACGTGGTAGATTATTATAGACTTACCCCCTCAAAGTAAAGAAGTCGGTCGTAACAGTGGGGACATACAATATGTAAAGAAAACCCTGTCCGACCCATAAGACCTACCGTCGTAAGACCTCCGTGGCGCAGCGAGCAACACGCCTGCCTGCGATGTGCCCGGGTTCGATCCCCGGCCAGGCCAGCCAGGCCACCCACCCCCCCCGGCTACCAGCCAGCCACCCAGCCGGCCAGCCATGCCATGCCGGCCAGGTCATGATGGAAAACGATCTTTTCCTGATTGGCTTGGGTCTTGGATGTTTATCTATATATGTATCTATTATAAATATAGTATCGTTGAGTTAGTATCCCATAACAGAAGTCTCAAACTTACTTTGGGGCTAGCTCAATCTGTGTGATATGTCCGTATATATATATATTTATATATATATTTTTAAAGGTTAGGTAAACACATGACCAAATATGATATAAAATTTTACGTAATCATCATAGTAACAATACTAATGAATTTTAAAATAATCTTTTTTTCCCGCGAATTAATTCCAACTTCCCCGAAAATTGGCAATTTTTAAAAAAGTGACAACACCATTTTGACGGTACGCTTATGCGATTCGCCCACGCGTCGCATGCCCTGCCCCCCGTCGCCCGCGGAAGGTTGTCTTACCGCATATGTATTAAGTTACCTCTTTTTGCAAAATATTTCTTATTTTTAGGGGGATTTTTTTAAACTTTAGTCCGGCTTTGTCGGCATTAGTAAAATCAGTTATCGATTCCTAACAAGTAACAATACCTTCACGGATCGGACAGGGTTTTTTTACATATTGTATAACGCTGAATATACTCGTATTGTTCAATCACGTTACCAAAAACTTTATCAGCTTCAATTTTTTTTGTAATCACATTCAAATTTAAAAGCTGTTATCTGATTCTTGAAAAAAAAGTAAAAACGACTTCTTCTAGATTTAGCACAAACATTTTCAACGCGCATTAGTTATATTTACTGAATGCAGAATTTAATAGTGTATAACGCGCTGTCCTAGAAAAAGGCTCTTAAGTGCGAAGTCCAATAAAAATGTTTTATGTAGGTACTCACCAGATGGTAATAGCCAAGGCATTGCAGAACAAACCTATTACTATTACAATCCGTATCTCCATGCTAAGTAAACTCATCTCTAAGTGGTATGCGAGGTCTTTTGAGACGTCTGACCATTTGAAATTCTGTTCATACACTATTGATTTACAATTTACATACCTACATCATTTAAGTAGCTAATACTAGCAGCGCCCCGCGGTTTTATCCGCCTAAGCTTCGATCCTGTTAGGATATCGGGATAACATTATATCCTATATTACTTCTGGTATTAAATATATTTGTGCCAAATTTCATCCAAATCCCTTCAGAAGTTAGAGTAACAAACATCCATCCATTCATCCGTACAAACTTTCGCTGTTATAATATTAAGTAGGATCATCATGTTCATTAACTATTTTTTTTTTTGTTTGGGATGGGAAATCATCAAATATGACCTCTCCCGCTTTGTGCGGAGCAGAAGGGCGTGTCAGACTTTTACTGATTAAAACCCACCCGTGTATCTTCACTTGCCTGTACGCCAGGGCCACGGTTCCTTTTTGGACATCATGGCATCGTTCTTCGTGGGCCGTATCATCACGATGTGCTGACATCTCTTTGGGGCGCGCGTGAAACAACGTCATTTACCTATGTGTTGGTAAATGCGTGATTGCGTGTCCGTTGCGCTTGTTAGTCTCGATTTTGCAATACTTAGGCATTATCTGTAATTTTGCCTTATTCTCTACCATATACAAAATAGTTTTCTTTACCGTGTCTAACAACGTAAAATGCTCAATTGACAATTTTATTTCGATTCATGTCTCTATAATAGAAAAGCTATTGGAATTGAGAAAGCATTTTATAGAAATAGTAGCAGTTGCGAATGAATTCACATTAAGTGAAAAAAAAACTTTAAAACCACAATGATCATTTGATAAATGTTCTTTCCATCCAATTAGAACTTAATAATTCTGAATATGAGTGACAAATTTTATTTTAGTCTAGTCCTGTTCAATTTAAGACGTATTTACGTGAATTTTAACTCAAAATTTTGGCTGTTTAAACAAAGATGATTTTCTAAGACAACGCTGAATAACGAATCAAAGGCCACTTCTTAATTAAGCAGGCTCTTGGGGCGATGAGTACGCCTGTTATCTTTGTTAATATTCCCGCCTGGGTTTTATTAAATCCCAACTTTATCCTCTATTTCAAAGAATTTCGTTTTATTTGCTAAAATTTATTTTCGGAAGACGTTACATAAGTTTTATTTTCGTACACTTTAACGTGTAATCCTAGTATAGGTTTGGGGAGAAGCAGCTTGTAAGTACCCAGAGGTTTACAGTTCTGTGCCATGATTTAAAATACCGCCGTAAAAATTGCTATTGTCAAATTTGTCAATATCAGGTTTGGCAGGCCTCGTAAGAATATGTTGGAACTTTGTACCGTTTGGGACGGCTGCTTATTAATTAAGAGTAAAATGCAGTAGCTTTCTAAGTATATCTTGGACACCAATGACTGATTACAAGGTGAAGGAGAACATCATGAGGAAATCCGGACTTTAAGTCTGAAATCGCCAACCCGCATTGAGCAAGCTTGGTGAGATTACGCTCAATCCTTCTCTGTATGAGAGGAGACCTGTGCCCAGCAATAGGACGACAAAACTAAAAGGTTGATGGTGCTGATGATGATGAAAACGTAGTCATATGGTAAAAATAATAATAATATGATAAAAGTAATTTAGTTTTCAGATAGTAATATGGTCCTGGACTCATATGTGAATAACAAATAATAAACACTCACAATTAATATGTGAATCCCATTGAAGGATATTGTTAATCCATTACTTCATGTGTATAAAATAATAATGTTTTCTGCTCAACAGCGTAAGTAAATAACGCAATCAATTTTGTTGAACTGTCAAAGTGACGGCATTGCTACCATAGAGTTTTACGCGATTAACCCCCAACTTTATAAATTGAAAACAAAACTCAACATTTATTCAAGCGTGATGAATGAGAATTGACTTATACAGCTTAATAGTATTCGTATCCAATTTATTATGTTACCGTAGAGTACTTTCTGTCCCCCAAAGCGAACATATTCCCAATGATTTCTCCAGAGAATCCGAAAAGCTGGGGGCAAGCAGCTTAGAAATTTATCTCTTTGTTTTATTTAGCGATTGTGGTCAATATTTCTAACGCTTTAAGCGCTATAGGATATTAAGAGACATTAATGTTAGTATTTCTGGTGGTCAAATTATTTTAGAAGAATGTGTGCGTATACAGAATCTTCTGTCATGTGATTATTTTATGAATCAAGAAGTGTCATTAATGTAATATAATAACTTTTCTTTTTATTGTCTTTATTATTGATTTACAATACTGATGTTGCTTTCTGTGTCTGTTTCAGGTATTTCCACGTTCTCATTTATAAAGACCCAGAGTATCCATCAGTTCTTCTGGATTAAGATTATTTGTGAGTAAAAACGTACGTGTAAGACAGCGATCTTTGCATCAAACATCAGTAATTAAAACACCGAGGCTAAATGAATTATGTCTACATATTGCAGAGGTGGATTTAAATTTCCCCAGACCTACACTCTTAATTAGCATAATAAACTGCGTAGGTACCTATTGTAAGGAATGCCTTGATGTGGAGATAACGTTTAAAGGAACTGGGTTTGTAATTTGTCATCGTCATCCGCCTGGCTTCTTCCCCAATATCTTAGGGTCGACTACTTTTCTAGCCTTCAGAACCCAGTTACTGGGAAATACGATATCCCTTGCTCAGACTGGTTGTCAAACTTACGGGCTTAACTTAACGGTATTAACTTTTATTCACGTAAGACTCTCGTCAGTGTAGTGGTCGTAAGCACTGCCGGCTGCTGTTGGCTTTTATTCCCCGGTTGGGCAAAGGCGTTTTGGGTTTTGCTCTCTGGAATTACTCAGTAGCCCATAATCTGAATATATGCCCGGTTAATAGAAAGGAACTCGCCATCTATTGCATGGTATGTAAACCTAAATGAAAAAAAAAATGGGCTGAAATTGAACTGGCCAAACGTGTGTACTCAGCTCAAACCTTTTAGGAAACAAGGTTATTTTACTTACGTATATCTTGAACTTCGAGTACCTTTATAACTTCACGATTGAACTATATCAGTGTTTGAACAGAAGCTTCAAAGTTAAGCGGTGTAGAGCCAGTAACTATGCCATGTATTGTCGATACCACACGCCTGACGTCAACGTAAGTTACTCCACAAAGTTTGTGATGTTGTTACACCCGTCTTGCCGGGAACATGGTTAGGTAGCCAAGTTATACGTGCATGAGGAGATACGCAGAGCTTAATATTACGGGTGCCGTAAAATCTGGGTAATTTAATATTTAAATTAGTTGGTGCGTTAGTACGCAATTTTGCCTTTCTTAAAAGGAAAGTTATGATTATGGGTTTATTCATAGGATAGGCTTTATAAAACCTAAATATTATAAAACGTAAATATATACATATCTTCATGATTAACAGATTGATTATTCCGGAGTTGATTTTAAGAGCGGTGTGCACTGCATCTGATATGTTTTCAATTCGAATGGGAACGTTCTAAATTTTGACTGACAGAGTTCAGATCTAGAGCGCAACCCTTGATTCAAATAGTATTATGGCTACTTCGGAACGACATTTCTAGATTTCGGATCGGATGCCGTACGTCTGTCAAGCTATTTTTTTCATAGGCGAGAGAATGAAGTCAATATAAGGAATATAATCTTGAAATTCTCCAACTGGACATACTCTAGATTACATTTGTAAATCACTTCACGACCTTTACCTTATATTCTCTCACCTAAGAAACAAACTAGCTTGAAATTTAAGAAACATTTGACCTCCTTTAGTTCTGTCAAACGTAGTTTAAAATCCCTATTAACTTCTCTATTAACATTGTTACTGCGACACAAGCCTTGTTATAACATGAGCATAAACTGATTTACACCGTGCTGTGTGAAGATTTAGCTCAAGTTTGGCGTCTATTAATACAAGGTTGTGTAACCCCTCTTATTCATCAGCGTCTTGTATGTTCTTAACTTCGTTGCTGTTAAGATAGTTAAGAGTTAAGTTAGGGATCCTTTGTGATGTGTTACCTCTTTGATTAGCATAATCGATATGATGCGTATTAGTTTAACTGACAAACCTTTGACTTCGTATAGTCACATCACGAAGTCCCTGTTTACCAAAAAGACTTGATTCGAATTCCGTTTGTTGGTTTTATTTCATGATCAATTCAGAAATAAGGTGATCTGTAGAACCAAGCTGACCGACATAGCCTGAAGTAGTGCCAAACTTAAGTGGCAACGGGCAGGGCACATTGATCGCAGAACAGATTTCCGATGTGGCCGAAAAATTCTGGAATAAGAAGGATGAATGCACTTGTAAAGGAATCCGCTGGATGCTTTAAACACAGAGCTAGTCGAAGTGGATATGATTAGGGGAGGCCTATGTTCAGCTATAGACGCCTTTCAGCTGAAATGAAGACCACCACGATGGGTTGCAAGTTTGTTTGAGAAAGTACTTATATTTACCTTAAAAGTTTTAGAGTAGGTTCCTATTCTGTATGTTTGGCTGTTCACAATGAAGCCATTGTAACTTGTCCTTGATCAAATTCGAGGCAAATTGCTTAAAGTCGTAAAATGTCTTCTAATTTCCTTTCCCCTACCGTTTTCAGTTCGCTTCCTTGATCCTGTTTGTTAAATTAACTGTCTAGCGACTTTAACCTTCATTTAACATAATTTCAAAGCTTTTTTTCCTTTGACTCATTAAAGTCTCGTTATTACATCTAACCTCGTGTTTAACAATAACGTTATTAGGTTCGGTACAGAAATGTCATATTTTCTTTTGTAGCCTGTAATAATTTCTCTGAAACCCCAAAATGCTTCAGGGCCTGCTCACACAGATTACTGAGTTGTCCAGAAGTACCATTTTGTGTTGGTGGTAATTTTTACTCACAATATGTATTCGAGCAAAAATAATTTTATTTATTTATTTATCTCTCTTACAACTGTCCTTACAAGCCTTAACCTGATGCGACAGTGCAGTTATCTACTAATACTTAAATATACACTAATTCTTAAATATAACTAACAATATCAATATCAATATTGCCGTCCTCCGTGGCGCAGCGGTCAACAGGCCTGCCTGCGACGTGGAGGCCCCGGGTTCAATCTCCGGCCAGGCTATGATGGAAAACGATCTTTTCCTGATTGGCCTGGCTCTTGGATGTTTATCTATATAAGTATCTATTATAAATATAGTATCATTGAGTTAGTAGCCCATAACACAAGTCTCGAACTTACTTTGGGGCTACCTCAATCTGTGTGATTTGTCCGTATGTATATGTATGTAATATTTATTAAAACTCTTGCGAGTTCACTCAAAGAACACGAAAATATATCCAGTCTTTCATGGATTTCGTTCACCACACGGATTGCACGGGTGAGGGGTCCTTTCGCCAGTAGGTTGGTTACACAATAGAAATACTACCAAAATTATATTGTATAAACGGCACACATCAAGCTATAAATTTCTAGTTTCAGCTGACCCCGCATTGTATAAGTGTTTTCATGCAATCAGAACTCAGCTTCTGGTTATGTATAGCTTGATGTGTAATCGTGCAGATTAGCCTCAACCCTGTGCTTCATCCCCATGAAATTTCTAGTCCCTCGTCTTCTTCGTGTTGTTTCTTTTTTAATTTTGATCGGTTATACAAGCTAACTCGATTTTAAATAACCCTTCCTTAAAAATTGCGCTATGAAATACAAAAATAATTTTCATATCTGACCGGAAGCTCCATAGATAATCGCGTTCAAACAAACAAACTCTTCAACTTTGTTGTGACTTTAGATTCAAGTGTAGAATGGAACAATGAACGTTTTAGCGACCCTTTAACTCCACAGAATTCATCAGATAGAGAAATCCTACAAACTTGGAAGTTTGTATGCATATGTATTTGTTACTTTTTCATGCTAAAACTGCTGAACGATTGTGGAGGAATTTATATACAGAGATGATTTATACAATATGTAAAGAAAACCCTGTCCGATCCGTGAAGGTATTGCTAGGTATCGATAACTGATTCTACTAATGCCCACAAAGAGACAGGCTTAAGTTAAAAAAAAAAATCCCCCTAAAAAAATAAATATTATTTCGCAAAAAGAGGTAACTTAATACATGAGCGCTAAGCAACCCCTTCAGCGGGCGGCGGGGGGCAGGGCACGCGGCATCTGTGACGTGGTCGCGTCGCTATTCGCTTATAATAATACAGGTGTTGTCACTTTTTTAAAAATTACCAAAGTTCCGGGAAATTGGAATTAATTCCCGGGAAAAGAGGATTATTTCAAAATTCATTAGTATTGTTACTATGATGATTATGTAAAATTTTATATCATATTTGGTCAAGTGTTTACCTAACCTTTATTATCCTTATGGGTCGGTCAGGGTTTTCTTTACATATTGTATAACCAGGATTACCTTATTATAGGATAGTTTATATTCGGATCCACAGCATTGAAACTCGTGCGCGAGGCACAGCTAGTACTTCATATAATTAGCTCGGCTAGCAGTGCCTATTTGTCATGATACTGATGCCATACATTTATAATACTGTATTTTTTTATCCTGTGACTATGTATAACTCGTTTGCGATAATCATGCAATTCGCTGATTTCATAGCACTATTTAAATCATATTGTAGTTAGTAAGTAGCTAATGAGCATCAGCGTCTCCTTAGGTAGTTTAGACAGAAAGTATCTTCTATATAAATTAAATATACATACTTTAATGTCTAAATAACAGCTTCAAATCAAATTATTATGAAAGTAAAGACAGTACCTAAACCTAAAAACATTAATTCAATTTTTTGCCCGCCTTTATGTTCCGGCTTATCTCCGAAACGGCTGGACAGATTTTGACCGGACTTAGGTGCGTATTACAGAACGTCACTCAAAATTCAAGCTATACTTAAGTGTCGTTTCAAGCTATTTGATTGGTTGAAACTAGTTTTAAGTAATGCTTAAGCAGAGATCAATGCTTGAGTTTCCTTCTGGCATACGGACCTAAGACAGATAGCTCGAGTTTTAAGAACAAAGGCTTTTAGTTTATAAAATAAATTAAAGTCAATTACCTGTACCAACGCTAGTGTCTGTATGAACTTATATGTCTGTATTATATAACTGTCACTTTTGCTCGCATAATTGCTATATTCAACTGCATCATATTGTCCTTCTGAACAAGCCTGCTCCGATGTTTGTTTATACTGTCGTAAGGTCATGTAATTCCTTAGTATTTCCACAAGTATATCAGTATCATGGTTAGATATTATTTTATAATTAATATGTATGTTGTTATCATCAGCTGACCGTAATCCTTTATTGCACGAATGTTTTCCTGATGATCTCATTTCATGATAAAAATACTATATTGTTGTTAAAAATAAATTTAATTTACTGGACTAAATAGCTCTCACTTACTGCGATTTAATTTACGTTCCACTTAAAGCCTGTAGGCAGAATTTTAAATTGTTTTTGTAAAAGATAACTTCGGCTTAAAGGTTCTTTGTTCTGTGAAAAGTGTACTTTAAACTCGTTTAAACTTAAACCAGCCAAAATTAGGTTACTAATAGTTCCAGTCAATTTATTCTGTTTACGCTGTACATTAATGACGTGGTAAATCTTCCTCTTATAAACGTTGAAGTGATCTTCGCTGACGACACACCCAGTATGTTCGACTTATTCGTCACGTCATAGGCCCGAGTTTATTGAATGGCGGAACACGCCCTCTCTCAAATAGCACGCAATCATTAGACTCTAACCTACTGACACTTAACGTTAGTAAAAGTAAATATATTGCTTTTTCCAAAACTAGCTCCTGTGTTCTTAAAATACACACATGTCCACAAAACACATTATCTCATCACAATTGCCACGCCACCCAGCGCATCAATGTCCTTTACGTATTGATAACCTAAACTTTTATAGCCCATATTTATGCCGTTTTCTCGACTATAACTAACTAAACTGTTGAAATGACGGCTTGATGTTTGAAAAAACTAAATATATTAATATTATGTGTATCTGTATATTTATTATTATTTAATAATAGGGAAAAATAAAAGACAAAATTATGTACATATAACTATGAGCACGAAATAGAAATAGTCGACGACTGCACGTCATATGAATTAGGGTTGTAACGGAGCTTCGCCTCCGCTTCCGTTACTGCGGAAGTTCCGCATGAAATCGTATCTTCGCTTCCGCCTCCGCCTCCGCACAATTTTTAGCGGAGTTATAACGGAGGTTTATTTACGTATTTATGCAATAAATAAATAGTCCGGCCGCGTTTGAGCGCGAAATGGTCAAGACTCAACTAGTGCCAGGCGGGAATGCGGCAAGCGCTCTTTGTTTCTCCTTAATTTTCATTACAAGAAGGTAATATATTTTTTTACTAAGTATACTACTTTTAATGTACGTATTTAAAATAAAAATTTTGTTTTAATTAACCATAAAATTCAATTTAATCTGTAAGCCTCCGCCTCCGCCTCCGTTAACCTCCGCATCCGCGGAGGTGAGACTCGTCGCCTCCGCATCCGCCTCCGCCTCCGCTAACAAGCCTCCGTTACAACCTTAATATGAATGTCAGGAAGGCTTTCATTGAACATGATGCACACACTATTGACAGCTCCCTCACCTAACTTAGGTTATAAGATCTTGCCTTTATCATACCAATATATTTCTAAGCAAATATACATTTCATAGTCACACAAAGGGAAATGGAAAGAGCTATGCTCGGAATTTCTCTGCGTGATCGAATCAGATACGAGGAGATCCGCAGAAGAACCAAAGTCACCGACATAGCTCTGCGAGTCGCTAAACTTAAGTGGCAGTGGGCAGGGCACATTGATTGCTCGTAGAACCGATGGCCGATGGGGCAGTAAGGTTCTGGAGTGGCGGCCACGTACTGGAAGACGTAGCGTAGGGAGGCCCCCAACAAGGTGGACCGATGACCTGGTGAAGGTCGCGGGAAGCCGATGGATGCGGGCAGCACAAGATAGATCAGCGTGGAAAGCCTTGGGGGAGGCCTTTGTCCAGCAGTGGACAACTATAGGCTGAAAAAGAAGAAGATACATTTCATTTGACGCTAATCTTTCGTTCTCACGTTAAGATTTTTACAGAATTGACTCAAAATCAATAACACACTTCAACCAAGCCTCGTATATCGAATAGCTCTGAAGCACCGCAGTATCAATGTCGCAACACAATCCAACTGTCTCCTTCGCCAACCTGACACTAGTGACACTTATTTACACTACAAGATAAGCTCTCGGCACTCCGTTTTTCATTCCGACATCTGCACGGAATTTCGTGACTGTCGATTACCCCATAATACCCCCATAAAGCTATTATGGTGACGTAATGTCGGTACTAGCTTCGCGCGGATTGTGAGTGAAGTAACCTCAGTTATATCTGTGTTAAAGTTATTGTTCAGAGATTTGAAAGAATGCAGGATTTTGGTTAAGCTGTTGGTTGCGTCTTTAAGAGAAGTAATAAATATAGTGTAAAAAACTAAAAAAACATGCTTTAAAAAAAAACAAACTATAAAGTTAAAAATAATTTAAAAGAAAGCGTGAGGCGCTTTGTGCCATAATTTTTGTATAAGCGCCTCACGCTTTTTTTAAAATTATTTTTACCTTTTTTAGAGCATGTTTTTTTAGTTTTTTAAACTATATTTATTTGCAACTTTTTAGTTCGATATTACTAAAAAAAAAATTCAAAACGCTCTCTCGTAGTCCAAAGAGTTAGAGACAACCAAACAAATAAACAAGCAAGCAAGCAAACATAGGAGTGAAGCTAATAAAAAGCATGTAAAAATTCAACAGAAATATCCAAAACTAGGTGATGTCTTTAAAGTGTGGTTCTTGGGTCCAACAAATCTTGATCCTCTTCATAATAAGTACTATTAATACTTCTTTTTTATTTGAACGCGCTGGTTTCTGGATTTAACTTATACAATATGTAAAGAAAACCCTGTCCGATCGGTGAAGGTATTGTTAGGTATCGATAACTGATTCTACTAATGCCCACAAAGACAGGCTAAACTTAAAAAAAATCCCCCTAAAAAAATAAATATTATTTCGCAAAAAGAGGTAACTTAACACATGTGCTGTAAGCAACCCATTCAGCGGGCGGCGGGGGGCAGGGCACGCTGCACCTGTGACGTGGTCGCGTCGCTATTCGCTTATACTAATACCGGTGTTGTCACTTTTTTAAAAATTAACAAATTTGGGGGAAATTGGAATTAATTCCCGGGAAAAAAAGATTATTTCAAAATTCATTAGTATTGTTACTATGATGATTATGCAAAATTTCATATGTTATTTGGTCATGTGTTTACCTAACCTTTACTATCCTTACGGGTCGGACAGGGTTTTCTTAACATATTGTATATATAAATATATACTTGTATTGTTCAGCTTAGGGAATATTGCAAGTTTCATCAAAATCTATTTCTAACGTGGGTTATGGCTGCCACTGTTGTTTTAAGGTGAAAAAAAGTAATTTTCGAATTTCGAAGAAGATACTCATCATCATCAACAACCTTTTATCGTCCCACTGCTGGGCACAGGTCCCCTCTAAAACAGAGAAGGATAGAGCGTAATCACCACGCTTGCTCGATGCGGGTTGGCGATTTCAGACTTAAAGTCCAGGTTTCCTCAAGATGTTTTCCTTCACCTTCAGTCATTGGTGTCCAAGATATACTTAGAAAGTACATAGAACTTTAGAGAAGTTACATTGGTACTTGCCTGACCTGGAATCGAACCCGCGCACTCATACTTGAGAGGCTGGTGTTTTAACCACTAGGCCACCACGACATGTTTATAAGATATTGAAAAGCATGGAATAAAAACTTTTTACAAAAAAATAGAACCCGACTCCAAAACAACACTGGACAAAATAATTTTACTTTTGTCATGGCTCTAGAAGTCGGTGGCAAGCTAAACAACAGAAACCTCGAGACATCATAAAAGGGTTTAATATATTTTAGTGTGTTGTGAATGTGTGTGATAAATAAAATGCGGGTGTGAAATAATACACGTGCCTAGATTATCCCATTTTGCGTGGGTATGAATGGCATCAAAGGGATTTCGTGGCGACAGACTGACTGACGGATTCACACATTCTCTGGATATTATACCTGCTTTTTGAAGGTATTTTACGAATACTGCTGAAATCCGACGATTTGAGTTTAGTACCTAGCGAGAAGATGTTGAACGTCCGATTTCTGTATGGGTCCCTAACGCCATCCAATGCAAAACAAAAGTGAATCGATGTAACAGTTTGAGCCCTAACTTTGAGAATTTTCCGTTACCTTATAACCTTCAGATGAAGCCTAAAAATACTAGTATATCCTAGTAAAACTGCCTGTCATGAACAGCCACCTACATCTACATCTGTTAGTATAAGCGAAGCCATTGCTAGACCTCATCATCATCATCTCAGCCACATAAAGTACACTGCTGGACATAGACCTCCTCCAAGGATTTCCGAAAAAACGGTTGGACGCGTTTGCTAGACCTATTCAGCTGTTATTATGAAGTACCTACATATTAATGCACGTATGATTGTAGTACGAAAAAATAATGGTGCTATCGATCAGTAGTGCTCCGTCACTCTCTTGAACTGAACTGATGGTATTAAAACTAGGGTTGTAAGGGAGCTTCGCTTCCGTTACTGCGGAAGTTCCGCAAAAAATCGTATCTTCGCTTCCGCCTCCGACTCCGTACAATTTTTGCGGAGTTATAACGGAGGTTTATTTACGTATTTATTTAATAAAATAAATAACGCGCAAGCTACGACGCTCGACAACCGTCCGACTGCGTTTGAGCGCGAAATGGTCAGGATCAACTAGTGCGAGACGGGAATGCGGCAAATACAATTTGTTTCTCCTTAATTTTCATTACTAGAAGGTAATATTTTTTTACTAAGTCATCATCATCATCCCAGCGTTAATCAAAGTCGCATCCGACGCCTTCTCAGCTTTGGAGTCTGGGGTCCGCCTTACCAGTCCAACTGCTGATATGGCTAAACTTCGACATTTTCCGTGAAACGACTGCCGTCTGACCTCCATAACCCGAAGGCGATATCGAAGCATTGCAGTTAGACCAATTGTTGGACTTTTGAGGGCTCCAACAACCCGTAACGACTGTCACTAGATTCTGATGTTCTTATGGCAACTGGGACCAATGGCTTAACGTGCTTTCCGAGGCACGACCAGACCAGTGCAAATATTCATATTCATGCATACAAATACTTGCACTGTGCGGGGATCGAACCCGCGCCACCTTGCGCAGCGGCCGCGTCCGCTACCGCCACAGAGGCTGTCAAAATATTTTGTTAATATAAATTATTTTTTTTACTAAGTGTACTACTATTATTCTACATATTTAAAATAAAAATCTACTTTCACCACCGCCTCCGCCTCCGTTAACCTCCGCATCCGCGGAGTTGAGACTCGTCGCCTCCAAATCCGCCTCCGCCTCCGGTAACAAGGCCTCCGTTACAACGCTAATTTAAAATCCGGACTACAGACTGACGGCCAAAATTTAATTCGAAATATGTAAAGTAGACGTACATCAAGCACAATAAGAAACCATAAAGAACATTTTACCAAATCAATCACTATCATAAACAAAAGAAATCTCATCCCATTTTCCTCTCCAACCTGTCTTAATGTGTCTTTACGACCGCTTTTCTACGTTAAGTGGGATAGACACAATAGACAGTCTTCCTTGGTTGTCAATCCACCGAAATTGTTCCAAGTAATTACTTTCACTTCCCTGATTACGCACTGTTTTGTAACAGTGCTGGATTGCTGTTGAAACTAATTTATGACTTACGGCTAAGGGGAAAGGGGGAGGAAAATATTAGTGTGAAATGGGATTTTCGTGGAATTGGATTTGGAAGTAGCAGTTCGAATTTATCTCGCTCGTTTATTTGTATGTTTCTGTGACACTGATGAGGTTCGACAAGACGATTCAATCATAAGAACAAGTAGCTCTAAGTCAGTGGTTCCTAATCTTTTCAATGTCACTATCCCTGTGAACAAGTATGGGTATACCCCTAGCTAATTTAAAATAATTAAAACCGCACAAATTCGAAAGAAAATCATGTTTATTATGTAAGAAATTGCACATTTAGGTAACTAGTAAAGTAATATTTATCTCGGAGTTAACTAGTACGAAGGTTGAAATTACTTTGTATTCGCAAGTTTGACAATACAATTAGGTTCGGTTTCATTCAACGCGTATCTCATAATTAATCTATTATTTTGTTTATTGCTATTTTAATACTATTTCGTGCCATCCCGTGTTGCCCCCTAGAATCTCCGTTTTACCCCTGTGAGAGTAATTACCTCCAGGTTAGGAACCACTGCTCTAAGTACTATCCCCAAAAGTTATGGTAGTTAACTTAGACATAGCTTTTATACTATTCCTAATTCCAGCGCATGTTATAAATCTACTTAAAATGAATCCTCTTATACGTACGGACGCAGCAGCAGGGTAATTGCGTACCACTCTATCAGAAGCAATGGGTTTCATTTTGACAGGTCAACAACATTCATTGTGTTATTTACATTATTGATCAGGCACATTTTTTGAACATATGGAGCAATGCATTAGCAATATTTGTAAAATGACTCAAATTGTTAGTTATAGTTAAGTATGTTATGGAATTAGGGTGCTGGTCGTCATATTATGAACAGCATTTTGTTTTTAAAATAGTCAGTTGTATTTGGTTGCTTTAAAATGGTTAGTTGGTTAGGGTTGGTTTAAAATGGTCAGTTGGTCTTGGTTGGTTTAAAATGATCAGTTGGTTTTGGCGATAGTATCCCATCCTCATCATTCTCCTGTTGCTAATTTATTTGGCGTCGGTCTGTATTATTTTTCCATACTAACCCAAAAGTCATCATATCTGTAGTCACGTATCTGAAGTATCATGCATAAGAAATTCTGGATTTCAGTTGCTCCAATCAACAATATAATGCTGATAATAAAAATGCGCATTTATTCTGGATTTTATTATAAACTAGCGGCCGCCAGCGACTTCGTTCGCGTGGAATTAGTCATACTCAGCTCCTATTGGCAATAGGTACGGCTGCGTTAGCTCCCGTTTTCGCAACATTTTTTGTTACTGCTCTGCTCCTATTGGTCATAGCGGGATGTTATATAGCCTAAAGCCTTCCTGGATTAATAGGCTGTCCAACGCAAAAAGAATTTTTCAAATCGGACCAGTAGTTCCTGAGATTAGCGCGCACAAACATACTCTTCAGCTTTATATATTAGTATAGATTTTCAGTTGTGTAGTTTGTATGTATCACGTATGTTACAAAATACCCGGAAATTGTATATGAATTGAATGTAGCGCCACAAACAGCCATTTTACGCTGCATCAATATCAGTAATTTAATCGCTGAATGGTACGCCTCCCATTGAAGCTTCATGCCAGCCTTTCAATATCGCAGTGGTATGCCTGTGGAATTTTTCTGCCAGCACCTTACCTACAACCTACCGCAGACGGCTGAATTATTTTTTAATTTTCTATTGTGCCTCTCTATTTTATTTATTCTTCTGTGTCTGGGGATTTCAATATTTTTAAATCAATTTACTGTGAAGTTAGAGTCATGTAGAATATTATCTGTCGGCTCGGAAATAAGTCCTCCGATCAATTCAGTATTTGGCGGTATTTCGCCTATTTATAATATAATACATCAATTGATTTATTGATTGATATGAATTATCTTCATTGTGCATGCTGTTATCCTGGAATCGTGTATCTACTTATTACCTGACGTCGTCCACTATTTTTAAGCGACTTCAAAAAAAGGAGGTTTTTCATTCGACCCGTATGTATGTAAGCCAAATTTCAAATGTATGTATGTATGTTATTTTTACGTTTGTGCGCGCATATTTCCGGAACTTCAAGTCCGATTTAAGTAATTCTTTTTTTGTTGTACTATGTATTGTTCAACTTAGGGAATACTATAAGTTTAATCAAAATCGGTTCAGTAGTTACCCATCCACGAACCAACCGTGGTAAGCGTAGCTTAACCTGATCCATCGACCTGTGCGGCTATTAAAAAAAAGCCATGTTTATAAGCTAAGTCCACCGCCACATATTACAACTGAAAATCGTGTTAAGAGTGGAGTCTAGTGCCGACGAATTTGAGATATAGGTATTTGAAGAAACTATTGCCGTCGCGCCGCTTCATTGTCATCATTCCCCGTAAAGTGCGAAAGGGATAGTTGCAACTCAGGCTGATTTTACCTACAAAAACGTTGACCAAAAGATGTTTCGTATTCCGCTGTTTTATTTTTCAAAACACGACAGATCTGCGTAATAGTCGTCTGAACATTGCGGTAAAAACGGGTTATTTTTCGAGATATTGAAATATCACATTTCTTTTAAATACTTAATTAAGTTTTCGAAAAAATCAAATACTAGGGGCGCGTATAATCAAGGTGTGAAATTGTAGGACAAAAAAATCATTGCTCTAAAAGCGTTATCCACGTAGAAAACAGCGGAATACGTTTGTATGGAGAAAAGACCGCTAGAGTCCCCTCTTAAAGAGTTTATGAAACCGATATCCCAAGAAACTCTTGTATTAGAAAAATAACTTTATACTGGATCCTTTGTACAGTTGTATAATGCCAGCACATTTATGGAATCATACCTGAGAAAGGGTTTTTATTTGACCCTCGCATTTCGCAACCCTTGTAATGTACCTTTAGCTTCGCCCAGTTCCACTAACTTTATTTGAAATTTCGTTACACGTGTAGACTGAGCGGGCGTTTTGGAGAACCTTCTTATGTAACGTTGCCGTTCAAAAAGTGCTGATTCTCAACCTAGTTGGAAGGAATTATTTTTGGTTTTGCATAAGCTTAATAAGCCCTAAAAAAAACCCAAAGCTTCTTTTTTATATTATAAACTAGTGCTTGACTGCAATCCCGCCTAATGGTAGGCAGTGATGCAATCGTTGATGGTAATTTAGCGCAATAGTTTATTAAGCCTATTCACTTATAAAACTTAGGAATAGGTAGGATGACAGCAGTTGAGCGAGGTGTTGATGTTAAACCCAAGACCAACACGACCAATGATGCTGCGCCAGAGGGAGATTGATCTGGAGACTCTCCACGACCAAACTCCCGACACAACAACCTTTGGTGCATCGTACACAACACATCGTAACACAACTGCTCAGACCCGTCCTCCGGACGGCTTCACCAGATATCATGCCGGAACACGACGAGTCGCTTGGCGGCAAGCCCTTGTCTGGTGGGTGGTAACTTTTGCCGGCAGCCGATATTATGGCCTACCACCGGAAAGCTGGGTTGTAATCAGCCACGCGGGCCCACTGCTGGTTGCTAGAAGTTACATTTCTTAGAATGTTTGGTTCTGTAACATGCTGGTATCCTCACGATGCTGTCCTTTCCATTTTGAGAGCCGTGGTGTTGAAATAACATTCCTGGCGAACCACGGCCTTCGATAATTCAGAGCTGATTTTCTATATTACGTCATATTTTGTTGTGAACATATAATGCACGCAGTGAAACCCCAAGCATTGCCCTTTGAGTGATCTTGAGCTTTCTTATAATGCCCATTGTTAGCAACCACGTCTCAGTTCCATATGTTATCACTGACAACACACACTGGTCGAAGTTGGACCTGGGATTTCACCGCGTGATCAAATCTGAAAAGAGGAAATCCATAGAGGAACGAGAGTAACCGACATAGACCGAAGAATTGCAACACATAAGTGGCAGTGGCCAGGTACATTGCCTGTAGGATCGATGCCTGATGGGACCGACGGGTTCTCGAGTGACGACCACACACCAGTAGACACGTGGGTAGGCGTTAACGATCTGCTGATGCCCGGTATCTATGGGTATGCAGATGACAGCACAGTTGTAGAGAGATACCTGCCGGATGCTCGGGCTAGTAGGGAATCAATCCGGTCCGAAAGGGAGGCCATGGTTGAGCGAACGAGTGTTGCACTGCAGGCGGTCTCCGAATGGGGCAATGCCAATCTTGTAGCATTCAATGCCTCCAAAACACAGGCGTGTCTTTTCACCGCCAAAAGGAGCCCGTTCACCTTGGCCCCTACTTTTCGGAATGTGTCCTTGGAGTGCTCCGACCGCCTTCAGCTTTTGGGAGTTGAGATTTCCTCGAACCTTAACTTTGGGCGGGTCATTGAGTCCAAGGCCAAGGTGGCTGCCAGGAAACTTGGCGTTATCGCAAAGGTCCGGCAGTACTTCACACCTGGGCAGCTTTTAATGTTATACAAAGCACAGGTCCGTTCGTGTGTGGAGTACTGCAGCCACATTTGGGCTGGTGCTGCCAAATGTCACCTGGCCACTTTGGATTCAGTGGAGAGACGTGCAAAGAGGCTGATTGGTGACCCTGATCTAACTCGAGTTGGTCTCCAAAGCCTAGAGCACAGGCGTAGAGTAGCCAGCCTTTCGGTGTTCTATAGGATGCATTTCGGGGAGTGTGCGAGGGAATTGCATGATTTGATTCCCCCATCTCCGTTCCACCAGCGGACGACCCGTCGTACGGCTGGTTTCCACCCTTACGTTGTTAACACCACTACGATCCGGACGAAGCGTTTCGCCTCCTCCTTTATACCGTGTACATCGAGGGACTGGAATAATTTGCCAGCGGCGGTGTTTCCGTCGGACTACAATTTGAGTGTCTTCAAGGCTAGAGTGAATAGGCTCTTAATAAACTAGTGCGCTTTAGCATCAACGATTGCGTCACTGCTTACCATCAGGCAGGATTGCGGTCAAGCGCTGGTTTATAATTTGTAAAAAAAAGGCCCCCGACAAGGCGGACCGACGACGTGGTGAAGGTCGCGAGATCGGTCGTCGTGGAGATCCTTGGGGGAGGCCTATATCCAGCAGCAGGATGTCTTTCGGCTGAAATGATGATGATGATGCTTAAACACGTTAAGCTGTTGGTCCCGGCTTTCATTTCTAAATCTTTGACAGTCGTAATGGATAGTCAGAAGCTCGAAAATCTGACAGCCAGTCTTGTCAAGGAGTATCGTATTACCCAATAAATGAGTTGTGGAGGTCAGATACGCTGTCCAACAATGTAAAATATTGGTATTCAGCAAAATCCGGTTAGACTGGAAGCTGACACCAACGAAGATGGGAAAAGGCTAGGCGGATGATGTTGTGAACATATTCCAATATAACTTAAATTGGTTCTAAATAAATTATTCGTGCAACTTTTGATTTGTTTCTTAATAACAGTTTTAAGTATTCTTTCATTCTTAATTCTACTTTTTTACCTTCATTTGAAACAGTTATCTGAGTAGTATCTTTACTTGGGCCTTATAGATATTGAAAAGCATCATGAATGCACACCGAAGAACACCATCATTCGCCTGTGTTTATCTTAGTTATTGGGAGTCGATGCAACATGACCTTTTCTTTCATCATCCTCTGTTAATCGTAATCACGTAAGTCACCCCCTTTCTAATCATATCATCATTCGTCATCCATCCATCGTTTCTTTGCTCTACTCATAAAATAAACTTTTTTCTTTTGTTCTGAATGGGAAATCATCATATGACCTCTCCCGCTCTCGGCGGTGCGGAAAGGCGTGACAGACTTTTACTGACTAAAACCCACCCATGTTTCTTCACTTGCTTGTGCGACGGCCAGGGCCACGGTATCTTCTTTAACCAACCCGCAACCCTGACCCAGGAGGCATCGATCTGCATGGACCTCAACACAATGTGCCGACGTCTCTTTGAGGCGCGCGTGAAACACAACGCGCGCTGTCGACCCGGGCCTGATCATTTCGGGCGGCGAGCTGCCCACAGCTCGCCACCCGCAAGTCCGTGCCTACGGTGGCCGGGTTCGATGTTGTCTTCCAACCAGGGCGTCTCCTGCGGCGGCTAGATACTTTAGGGCGCTGGGATTCCCTCTCCCGCACGCGCTCCGCCTCCTCCTTTGTCAGCATCACTGCTTACACAGAGCAGAACAGGGCCGGACGCGAGAGACCGCCGCCGATCGCCGCCACGAGGACACGGCGGTGCTCTAACCAAGCCGGGCTCATAACATAAACCTGCAACCAACATAACCTGTAATTAAAAGTTGAACATTGACAGTCAAGCCTCTATATACCTTATCCGCTAGAGAAAGGTGTAGGTCAAACTCATAATCGTTGAAATCGTCACCAAATAATTTATTTTTAAAACCAACCCATCAATAAAGATTTAAGAACATTACCATCTTCATTAAAATGACGGGTTACCAAAAAAAGTTTTTAATAAACCCTTTTATTCTTAATTTGACGACGGCACGTCAAGTTAACTTAAATTTATTGCGTGGAGGGGCTCATTAAGAAGTTAATGCTGCTGCAGTAAATCAGTACGGTACTGTGGTAAGGTGAGATGACATGGAATACTATACAGAAAGTCCAGGCCGTAGCACAGCGAGAAATGAAAGAAACACAACCTGGTATAAACCATCAATCTGCTTAACCTTTTCCAAATTACATGAGAGTTTGCACCAGAACTCAGTTACTGGGTAAAGAAATGAAAGAAAATGCATTTATTTAGCACAGACTAAAAGACACAATACATCAGATAAAGACAAACATTAAAAAGTAAAAAATAGTAATAATAAAATAAATTGTGATAAAACAAATTAATGTAGAAACCTAGCAGGAATGTGTGCCTCCCGGCTGCGCCAAAAAGGCCCAGTTCCGCAAAAATGCCATACAACTAGTGCCTGACGCTGCTTTTTAACTGAACCTGATGTGTGACTTCTGATTATCCGTAACATATTATAACGTCTGTCTAAAGATCTGAGAATGACAACCGCGACCAACGGCTTTATATGCTTAATGAGCCACGGAGAAAGATCGTTATCTAATGTAGATGTAGAGAAATATGATGCATTCAGACCGATACTGGTAAGCCAGTCTTAAGCACATGTTTCCTATAGAATATAATGAACCAATCAGAATCGGTTAGGCAAAATATAGCCTCTTATTCAATTTAACAGCACAGATGGTAGCATACCAATCTCCTACAATCTGTTCTGATTAGTTATGAAAATTTAACAGTTTTGGGTTGTTTGATGTGCTTCTAGATCTCTGTGGTTTATTCTGCTATGTTCGAGTTTTCTTACATATTATTCAACTAGCGGCCGCCAGCGACTTCGTTCGCGTGGAGTTAGTTATGCCCCGCTCCTATTGGTCGGAGCGTGATGTTATATAGCCTAAAGCCTTCCTGGATTAATGGGCTATCCAACGCAAAAAGAATTTTTCAAATCGGACCTGCAGTTCCTGAGATTAGCGCGTTCAAACAAACAAACTCTTCAGCTTTATGTATTAGTATAGATTGTGAGCCTTCTTTTCCAATATTCTTTGTGGTGAAACGTAATGAAATCTTATGTTGCCATTTGAGAGTGTAATTGAATTCATCGTCGCTTGAAGTGACCGTAAAAGTGTCGTGTTGGGTGCGTAGGGCCGTATTCTATTCTTTTATTAAAGGTTCACTCTGTTTTGACGATTGTCTTTTATTTAGTTTTAGACTTAGTTTCGAAGTTGTTTTTAGTTTTGCTGAGGTTGGTTGTGTTGTTGTTGTGTGAATTGTGTTTATTACCATAAAGATTAAAGTACATTTCTAATGCAAAATTAAGTATAAGTTATATTTAATTTAGCATTAGGTTACGTACGTACCAACCTATATATTCTATAAGTAGGTTTGTACAAATACTTTGTTTTGTATTAAAAAGTAGATAAGGCCAGCATTTCCTATTTACTAATCTTAGAAGAAAGGCCTAAACAAACACAGAGCTCACAGTCTCTTGAAAGTCCAGACATAATCATGACTAGCCTACTAATCGGGGGCCAGTTGCGACTAGTTGGGATCGTTTGGACCGAATGGACCAATGGGCGGTCCAAACGATCCCAAGTAGTCTCAATCATTTTACAAAAATGTGTTCGCCGATTAGGGGGCAGATTATGTGAAGACAATGTTGATGGATGTCTGAAATGGCCATGTCGTGTTGATCTTAAAACATCGAATATAATCTCAGCTGTAGACAGCTCACCTAAATCTAAATATAATATATACCAGTTTTGATCTAGTCTTAACATTATGTTCACGAATTTGACATTAATACATTCTGCTGAAATGCAATAGCTAGATAAGTTTTTTAATCTCTTATATCCAGTATCTGTCATTAGCTATCAGGAATGTGAATTAATGCCAATAGCCGGTTCGATCAGTCGCTAACACCAAAAAATGTCATAGTAAAAAACATAAAAATCAGTCTTGGTTTTTTGTTCAAAATATTATTAGATGTTGTATCTAAGACTGTTCACGGATATTACATTCTAATGCGCATTTGGATTACCTTTAGATCATCATCAGCCCCTACTCGTCCACTGCTGGACATGGGCCTCCTTCATGGCACGCCAACAAGCTCGATCCTGAGCAGTTCTCCGCCAGCCACTACCAGCCACCTTTTTGATGTCGTCGCTCCATCTCGCCCAAGGGCGTCCCACGCTATGTTTGCCGAGACGCGGTCTCCACTCGACTCGTTTCGGACTCGTTTACCCCAACGGTTGTTGGTCCTGCGGCATATGTGACCAGCCCATTGCCACTTCAGCTTGCTAATCCTCTCAGCTATGTCGGTGACTCTGGTCCTCTGTCGGATCACCTCATTTCTAATGCGGTCCTTCAGAGAGCCAGTCCTTCAGGGATCCAGCTGGGATGGGCAGCATTTGGTAAACTTCGTCGGGTATTTTCGTCGCCTATTCCCCAATGTTTGAAGACAAAAATCTTCAACCAGTGCGTCCTACCCGTCATGGCTTACGGAGCCGAGACGTGGACACTAACGGTCAGACTAGTCCATAAGTTTAAAGTCGCTCAGCGAGCTATGGAGCGGGCTATGTTACCTTTAGATGGCGACAAATAATTATTTTATTTTATTGTATTTTTATTCTATGCCCGTGTGGTACCGGGCATAGTATAGTACCAACCAATATCCTCCCGTACATGTTATAAGAGGCGACTAAGGGAACTCTCACCAGGGAAGCGGGCAGCTGCGCTTCTCCTGTGGAATAACAAATTACTGCGATCCCCAATCCGCCTGCCAAGCGTGGGGATTATGGCAATGCCGCCCAGTGGAATGAAAGCCTTGACGGAGGCCTTTGTCCAGCAGTGGGCCTCTATAAGCTGAGAAGAAGAAGGTATGGGTAGTATTTGGGTAGCTTACAGCAATCAAATAGTAGTGAGTAATTGACTACAAGCTAATCCATACTAATATTATAAATGCGAAAGTATCTCTGTCTGTCTGTCTGTCCGGCTTTCACGCCAAAACTACTGAACCGATCTGACCGACTGAGAAAGGACATAGGCTACCTTTTATCCCGGAAAAATTTGATGTTCCCGAGGGAAAGCTAAAATGCGAGGTATAACTGAACTCCACGCGGGCGAAGCCGTGGGCGGAAAGCTAGTAATAATATAATTTGTATTTTAAGGTATTTTTTTTCATTCCGTTGTAATAATTGGATAATTGTGTTGTTCTGTATAGTAAGTTCTTTCGTTGAGACATTAAGATAAAAAAAAATTCATTGAGATAAAAAATCTGAACCAGATCGTGATCAAAAACTTCCGCATTAGAAACCATTTCGAAAACCGCAAAACAACCAATCAATTTCAAAATTCAGATACAAAAATAATAACTTAACACAATGTAGTAATAAATAAACATAAGTGAACATTGAGGTTAACAAGCCGTGGTATGACTGACTTCCTCCCAACCGCAGACCACGATATGAACGGATCAAGTTTAATTAATACTGATCAGAATATTTGTGGAGTAGGATTTGTTTTTACGTGTTGTGTTTTGGGAAGACTTTTAATATAAGGTTAATGAGCCTATAAGAAAGCTCAAGGTTACTCAAAGGGCTATGCTTGGGGTTTCACTGCGTGATCAAATCAGGAATGAGGAGATCCGCAGAAGAACGAGAGTAACCGACATAGCCCGAAGAATTGCATTGCCCGTAGGACCGATACCCGATGGGGCCGAGGGGTTCTCGAGGGGCGACCACGCACCGGAAGCCGCAGCTTGGCTAGGCCCCGACAAGTTGGACCGTCGACCTGGTGAAGGTCGCGGGAAACCGGGCGCAGGACCGGTCGAGGACCGGAAGAATCTTAAAGATTCTTCACATCCTTTTCTTGCCTTTCACTATAGGCTCTCTACTTTGGCGATAACGTCCCCTCGTGGGCGTTTAAGACTTTCATGCTGGCTGTAGAAGGCCGAGAGGAAATTATATATCTCATTTGGTTTGTTTACTAGATTGCTCTGTCCGTTCTGGGCAAAGACCTCCACTTCTTCAAACTTTTTCTCCTTCCATTCTATCATACGACTGTACAATATTACACGTTTAAACAATATGTGTCGAATTCGCGAGCCCTGGTTTTATGGTAAATGTTTAAGTAGGAATTATGTTAAATTAGCGCAAAGACTTTATTCTGGTCACTATTCAACGGCGAAGTTTACCTTTTTAATGCCAAAGGTTTCGTTGCCTAATTATGAGACATGCAATAATTTTTTTAAGATGTACGGACGACAGCAGGCCAAGCTACCTGAAACTGTCAGATATTCCCAATCAACCTTGAGCCTTAATGCTTTAGAGATAAAGTTGAAAATCGGATAAAGAAATCTGACAGCTTGATGTGCTGTCGTCTGTACATACAGCATTTGATGGATTGTGTTAAGTACAAAGACGAAAGTCATCTTTGGCTATGGAATTTGAACTAAACATATGGGACGTTGGATTAATCCAAAATACTTTGTCGCACAACAAATCAGAAAGATACTAATAAATCGGAACGGAAAGGTAAAGTGGACCCCAGACTCCAACGCTGAAAAAGCTTCGGATGCGACTGGGATTAGCTGGTACCAAAAAATATGGTTTGCCTATGCACTATACATCGTGTAGATAAGAGTCTAGTAATTCTTATCTCAGAGGGATAGCAACAGATTGGGCATCTTCATGTGTGCTAAGTGCTTGTGCTTCATTCAATTTGTTCATGTCACCTTAAGTCCAATAATCTTATAACCTTGCACTCCTGGCATCATTCGTCAGCACTGTCAATTAAACCTGTAAATTAATGCCACTGCAACAAATATTGCTTGATTAATACATAGGAAGCTCATTCATCTCTGACTCGAAACTATATGTAACTTAATGCACTTTGAGTCCGTTCTGTTTAACTGCGTCCATTTATCCTTTACAACATAACATTTCAAGCCTACCAATTATCTTTAAATCATGTACCATAACTGGTATCATCAAGTTGTTGACCGCCTGTATCTATTCCTGTCGCAGTTGCATCGATTGCCAACCGCCCATCAGACCTACCCTGCAATACCAGTTTCCATGCAAGTCTAACTGTGCCATCTTTACCGTTACACACCACAATCCAATATGGGTTTTATTACTTACAATTTACGACAGCAATTTGCGTACAACCGTATTGGCTATAAAAATTCGCGGTCTATACGAAAGTAATCGAGTTTATGTTTTATTGATACGTTTCGTTGTTTTCGATTTAAAATATACTGTCGTGTCGAGACTCATCCTTTGAAGGTTGTGTTTCATTTAGCGGAATTTTAAAGAAATTTTTGCACAGACTTACACACGAACGGAATCTAGGGATAATTTAATATTTCTTCAAATATCTATGAAGAATTTACTGATATAAGTACTACAAGGAAGAATGATAGGTCTTCAATACAAAACAAAAAGCATAACGCGATTTTATTTTATTGGTTTAAATAATAAATGGAAGCAAATTTTTAATTTAATTAATTAGTGAAACTTTTATGACCTCATCTCAAACTGTTCCTCTCGTGTTGCATGTCGCGTGACGGTCGGCCGCGGAGTGGGGGTAAAGTGAAAGGCGCTCGTGAAATTAGCCAATGCCAATAAAAAATATTAATTGTACACTTAGTCAACTTTTATCATTTCCCATATCATTCCAATTTTCCAAGTATAAAATCAAGTTTGATAAAGCGATTTTTATACCCTTAATTGAATGTTATTCCAAAAAATTGTAATTAAATGTCTATAATGTGAAAAAAATCACTTTTACTGTAGTTCCGTAAAACCACACAATTCTTTTTTTAAGCCTTAAAACCTTATAAAATCGAATTATTAATAATAATCAGAGTTACATTAATTGCACATTGTTCGTACTGAAAATTAAATTGTCAATGTCTAGTAGCGGTATGAAATCCCAAGTTCATTTAAAGTAGGGAGGCGCATGAGTAGACCCATTTGGATTTTTGTTCATTCATTAATTCTCATTTGGATTCAGAGACAATAACAAGCTCTACTACCTCCATGTGACACTTTTGTGCAGCCATGCTGCATTGGATCCAAACTAGCTGGGTTCATCCGCCAAGACGAATTCCTGCCCACACCATGATTGTCCCGCCATAGTATGAGGGGATCTCTTGAGTGCCGTTGATGCCTAACTCTGCCTTTGGCGGCTAACCCTCCCTGGAATTCTTAAAAGCCTGTTCTTTGTGAATTGCCACGCTGCAATGCTGGAACACGTAGCGATCTTTGAGCATGAATACTAACTTCGTGCAAACTTTTTCGCACGCTCTGGTCG
>JADWQK010001820.1:707863-729350 GCA_017933935.1 Sesamia nonagrioides | reverse complement strand
CTGCGCAAGGTGGCGCGGGTTCGATCCCCGTACAGTGCAAGTATTTGTATGCATGAATATGAATATTTGCACTGGTCTGGTCGTGCCTCGGAAAGCACGTTAAGCCGTTGGTCCCGGTTGCCATACTAACATCTAGTGGCAGTCGTTACGGGTTGTTGGAGCCCTCAAAAAGTCCAACGATTGGTCAGCTGCAATACTTCGATGTCGCCTTCGGGTTGTGGAGGTCAAACGGCAGTCGCTTCACGGAAAATTTCGAAGTTTAGCCATATCAGCAGTTGGACTGGTAAAGCGGACCCCAGACTCCAAAGCTGAAAAGGCTTCGGATGCGACTGGGATTAACGCTGGGATGATGATGAGTATAGATGATGACAAGTTCTTCATTGTTGAGTTCTTGATTGTTACTGTTCCCTTTGATAGTTATTGTAAGGTCTTATTAGAAACCTTCATTACTTCATTTATTATATCCGTAAGTGGGCTATACTTACCAGTTTAGTAAGTAGCAAGTTGCAGTTTAGTGAGGTGTTGATTATGCCAATCTTATTTATGATAACTATATTTGCGTTATGTAGGAATATGCATGACGTAACCAACTCTAGAACATAGCTACAAGGATACGTTATAAATTACTTTATATTTTGTATAATATAGCTGAACCATGGGTTGTTGTGAGGTGGCGCGTTATTTCATAATCATTTAATACGCAATCAAAAATCAGTCTTTGATAAACGTACTGTCTGTTGAAGTAGCTTTGTCTGTGTTGAATTTTAGGCAATTATTGCGTATTTTGGAAACTTAAAACAAGACTATTTTTACATGCTTTTTATTAGCTTCACTTGTATCTTTGCTTGCTTGCTTGTTTGTTTGCTTGCTTGCTTGCTTGTTTGTCCGTCTCTAACGCTTTGGAATACGAGTGAACGGCTCATTACTGTAAAATGTCCCACCGTTTTCAATACGTTCGTTCATTCGTTCGTTTTTTTTTAAAGAATATCGAACTAAAAAGTTGAATATAAATATAGTTTAAAAAACTAAAAAAAAAACTAAAATGCTAAAAATAATTTTAAAAAAAGCGTGAGGCGCTTAATATACAAAAATTATGGCACAAAGCGCCTCGCTTTTTTAAAAATTATTTTTAGTTTTTTAGATTGATATTCTTTAAAAGCATATTTTTTTTTAGTTTTTTAAACTGTATTTATTTTATCTTGTCTACGTCTATTACGTTCAGTTATCGGTGTCGGTAAAAGCCCTGATTTTTCTTCGAACGTGTTTAAATTTTATAAGTGATAATTTTGACTAAGTTCGTGGTACCACGTAACAGGGTTGGGACTTAGTATTCAGCTGCGGTCTAATCTTTTACACTTTACATTTATATTATACAAAATATAAAGTAATTTATAACGTATCCTTGTAGCTATGTTCTAGAGTTGGTTACGTCATGCATATTCCTACATAACGCAAATATAGTTATTATAAATAAGATTGGCATAATCAACACCTCACTAAACTGCAACTTGCTACTTACTAAACTGGTAAGTATAGCCCACTTAAGGATGAAATAAATGAAGTAATAAAGGTTTCTAATAAGACCTTACAATAACTATCAAGGGGAACAGTAACAATCAAGAAATCAACAATGAAGAACTTGTCATCATCTATACTCATCATCATCCCAGCGTTAATCCCAGTCGCATCCGAAGCCTTTTCAGCTTTGGAGTCTGGGGTCCGCTTTACCAGTCCAACTGCTGATATGGCTAAACTTCGACATTTTCCGTGAAGCGACTGCCGTCTGACCTCCACAACCCGAAGGCGACATAGAAGCATTGCAGTTAGACCAATTGTTGGACTTTTGAGGGCTCCAACAACCCGTAACGACTGCCACTAGATGTTACTATGGCAACCGGGACCAACGGCTTAACGTGCTTTCCGAGGCACGACCAGACCAGTGCAAATATTCATATTCATGCATACAAATACTTGCACTGTACGGGGATCGAACCCGCGCCACCTAGCGCAGCGGCCGCGTCCGCTACCGCTACGCCACGGAGGCTGTCGAAAACGTCGAAAAGGTCTGTCTGTCTGTCTGTCTGTCTGTTTGTTACGCTTTCCCGCTTAAACCTCTCAACCGATTTCGATGAAATTTGACACAATCTTTATACCTTGAGAAAGAACATAGGCTACCTTTTATCCCGGAAAAATTTGTTATTCCCGAGGGAAATCTAAAAAGCGCGATATAACCGAACTCCACGCGGGCGAAGCCGCGGGCGGAAAGCTAGTACTATGTATACTAAAATGTAAAGCTGAAGAGTTTGTTTGTGTATTTGTTTGTTTTCTAAAACCTATCGAAACCTAAGCGGGTGAAACCGCGCGACGCAGCTAGTCTTATATAAAAAGTGCAGCATCTCTTGTCTGTGACAAAGTCTTACCGCCAAGCGATACGTCGTGTTCCGGCTTGATGTCTGGTAAAGCAGTACAGAGAGAGCTTCAGAGCAGTTGTGTTGCGATGTGGTCCGGGTATGATGCCAAATATTGTTGTCTTGGGATTTTGGCCGTGGAGGGTCTCCAGATCAATCTCCCTCTGGCGTAGCATCTTTGGTCGTGTTTTTGGGTTTAACATTGCATCACTTCGCTCAACTGCCGCCTTCTGCTTTTCTTCGAAAAATTCAGATCATAACCTCTGTGTGAATAACGAATGATGATAGACGCAGTAAATATATAGAAACTGCGAGCGCCAGATGAAGCAATGTCGCCATTCGGTCGGCTTCTTTTAATTCCGAAAATCGGATATAATTATAAAATTGACACAAACTCCTCTGTAGATCACTATTCTGACGTAATTATTTTTGTTTAATCATATTTCATTCTCAGTTTGTTTTTAAAAGAATGGGAAGCTAGCGCGCTTTACCATTAACAATTGCATCTCTGCTTACCAACAAGCGGGATTGCGATCAAGCACTACTTTTTAATTATTAAATAAAGAAAAATATCTTTCAAGTAGCCACATTTGTCAATTAAAATGAACAGACTGCAAGCATTTAGTGACTACCTTTGACTCTCGAAAGCTATAATGAACAACCTAGTTCTACCTTGACGACGGGATACATACTCGCGTATTTCCGGAATACTTTTTTTAGGAATACTTTTATTATAATCCGGAATGTTTGGAAAAGTCTCCGTGAAAATATAAAAATTGTCTCAATTTGTGAGATCCTCCGGTATTGCAGTGTAAACAACCAATTTGAACCTTAATTGGGGATTCGTTGAGGATCGAACAACGTTCAATGAGGTTAGCGGAGAATTTGGGATAGCTAATGAAAATATACGTGTAATACAAAAGGCTTCGAAAAAAAAGCGAAATATTGACTGCAATTAATTATTGGGATCTTTCCGTTTTTTTTTGTCATTGTACATACCTCGTCTTACAAGTCGCATACATCAAAGAAATGCAAAAATTTGCCGGCGTCGGTCTTCCCGTCATCAACGATTGTATCACTGCTTACCATCAGGTGGGATCATGGTCGTTGTGAAATACATTCTCTGACTGTCCATTGGTTTCGTGGTCACAAATACAACTTTTGCGCTCTTCTAACCCGGGTCAGGTAAAGTGTTTTTGGGTTATTCCAATGGTAATTTCATAGTAACAGTGTATTATGTTCATTTATCATCATTTTTAAAACAGTTGTGTCATCGGAGAATGACACTGAGGAAAGAGTGAACAAGTGGATGCGCAGATACAGGGCCATTCTAAAATATCAGACTCAATCTGCTTAATCCGCTGTAATGTCTCTCGCGCCGAAGACGTCTGCGATGAGTTTCGTCGCCATGGCCAGAAATCGGTCTAGAAAACTTTATTGATGTAGTTTCTGGGTCAAGTAACAGTGTACGGACGACAGAACTTCAAGCTACCCCAAACTGTCATATATTCCCAATCAACTTTGTGCCTTAATGCTTTAGAGATAAAGTTACCTTGATGTGCACATTTGTACATTAAAGAAATTATATTAAAATTAATATTCAACCATCTTTTGCAAAAGCATCATGAGTCGATAAGTTGCAGTAAGGCGATTTTCACGCTTGCAATGAATTTGTAGCCATCTGTATGGTACTCTAGCCATCTATTATTTCAAAATAGAACGCCTGAAGAAGACCGTAAGAGGATCGCGAACATTTATGAAAATTTAATGTTGTTATTTTTAAATTCTATAAAATAAAGCCCTTCACATGGAGACTTCATAGAACATAGCCGTCAGCTGCGTTCTTGAAGGTATCCGGTACCGGCTGGGCATCACCGCCGTCTGGTCTGAAAGTCAGCAACCCTCACATATTCTGGGCTATAATTCACCTTCTTTACATACTTTGTGTCCAGCGATCACATTCATCCGGCACAAAATTATTTTTTATTTTAACTTGAATGAAAAATTTTTCGTAACGACTGTGGTCAGTGATGTGATTGAATGAAATACATTGAACGGATACGTATCCGACGATACGACGTTGGAGACGGCCTTTACGCAGAGATCCATGACAAGGAGACAGTGTTGTGTAGTGAGACTCTCACCGGGTATGACTTTGCTGTTGGCTACTTTGCCGATGTGGTGCCTCCGAGTTAGTAGAAAATCTATCCGGGTAGCGCTTCGCCCGCTGCGTAGGTGACAAGGTCCTCCGGCTTCTGAAGTAAGTGTTCACGATTTCAAGGTCGCGGCCGCACAGGTTTGGAGAATGTTGTTCCCTTCTGCGGTGCGGCCGCCGTACACCAAGCCGCCGTGGACACGCTCAAGCCCGTAACTCTTCTCACCCACATAACCGTTCAAATTGCCACCCAGAATCACTCGCTAGGATAATGGGATCCCATGAAACAGTCCTACGAGCTGGCTCCAGAACAACGTACTCTTCGCCGTTTTGCGGTGACGCGGCGCCCTAACTGCGTCACGTGCATTTCTTCCTTTCCTGTTCATAATATTTTGGCTTGTTTTGCTTTTACGAGTGTAACTGCTGTCAGACCACTCAGCCCTGAAGGGAAAGCTGGCGTCAGCACCCCGTCCGTAAATCAGCAGGTGCACCGTCTGGCAGGTGGGGTTGACTTGGGTGCCAAAGATGATGGTAGGACCCCAAAGCACTCCAGTACCTGATCGTAGTATTGATGAAGAAGCTAATTAAACAACAACTCATTTCATACCCGGTATTTTTTATAAATACCCCGGTAAAAAAGCGTATTTTTCTTTTTTACCTATTTTAACTCCTTCCAATTTTTACCTTCCTATTTATACCCAACCGCCCATCTCTAGTGCTGACATCTCTTTGGGGCCGATAAACCGGAGCGTAACGTAAGGCGTCTCCTGCGGAGGCTAGAGGTGTGAGGGTGCGGAGGTTGCCGCTTCTTCACGAGCTCCGCCTCCTCCTCTACCAGCATCACCTAACCTAACTTCACAAAGAAGTGACGGCCTGCCATGCACTCTCGCTCTGGACCATGGCCTGAACCGGTGCCGCACGCAAGAGATAACCGTCGGTCGCCGCAACAAGAATACGACGATGCTCCGCCCAAGCCGAGCAGACCTCCGCCGTATGCGTGCTCCGCCTCTACAGTGTCCTTACGCCAATTCTCAAGAGTGGTGCACCCAGGCATTTCGTCCTACCTTATCCGGAACAGGAACCTCCCGAACAGCTGTGGCCTGTAGGTGCATCAGGCGGAATGGGAGGATGCCGTGGCGCCTAACCACTCGTCAAAGAAGGGATTTACCGCCGTTTTTTGGACTGCCCAAGAATAAGCAACGTCAGTAGTAACACACTTTGACCTTAAATTGAACGAGCGTTGTTCGAAACTTCAATATAATAACAAGCCAGCTTATACTAGTTTTGTTTGTCCTAAGTTTCAGCATCGATATTTTCGTTAAAGTAATTGTCAGTCATGAGAAATTATTCCAACCAGACATTTCAACCTAGTCTTACAATGTCCTTGAGAAAAAAAGGTTCGCGAGACGAGTGTCAAAATTAAATATTTTGAAATCAAAAGAGGTTTAATAAAATTTATTGAAAAAAATATATCTCGAATTTCTTTTGAGATTCATTGTTTTTCTCTCCTTTTTGAGACTGGCTGGTTGTATAAACTTTATGAAAGTATGTATTGTAAAAAGAAAATTCTCAAGTTAATTTTACCTGTAATAGAGAAACTGAAGGGCTTCGGTTTTTTGGAAAAGTTTGCCTTTTGTATTTTCAAAAGGGGATATATTTTCTTCACTTTCAATGAACCGTAAATTTGTTAAAGATAATACAAGATATGCGTTTCTTACGGATTGTAGGAAGCTGGCGTTCATTAAATAGATAAGAATTTCTAAACGTTGCCTTGCTCGCGCTTTAAACTTTAAAATTCAAGTGTTGAAAGAATGTCTTTCTGACACTGCCCTGCACAATTCTAGAGGGTACGGTCATAGAATAAAGAGGGGAAGTAGGTTATCTGCGACCCAATCCGCGATTTAATTGCCTACTGTCTTAGGGTTGACAACTGTCCGCGCTTCGTCGGTTACGGTTGTCGCCCAAACCGCTAACAAATAAAGAGCTTATGTTTAAATTATTTGCTTAGTATTTAGTTTACATATACTAGTCAGTTTTTTTTTTGTAATTTTTATTTTTAGTTTTGTACACATAAAGAACCATATTTATTTTTATTTTTAATTAATACAAATATAAATAATACAAACATAACATCTATTGAATCACACATTTAATACAAAATTACAAATTAGCTACAGAAAAATACCTACTTTCTTCGGTTTCGACTATTACGAAACGCGTTGTTATTAAACTTTAATGTGTAATATATCCGTATCCTTGTAAATAACTTTTAGAAATATAATTTGAAAAATATAAGTCTTTTATTTGTTCATAAATAGACATACCAACTTTGCAGTTTATGTGATCATTTTTTAAAAGCTAATGTGCCGAAAAGCCGTGACGCGCGAACCTCGTTCCGTGCTAGCCGCGACTAGCGCAGTCATAGGCACTCTAATATTGTGTTTAGGTGTGCGTGCGGCGACGCATAGATACTATGGCGCACACATACAAGCCGCGCGCGGTCCGTTTGTATGAAGATAACGTACTTCCCTCTCTTTATTCTATGGTACGGTCGTACGGTTTGCGAATTTAGTCTTTAAAAGGCAACATTGAAATTTTCTGACAGGTCAGTCAGAAGAATTTCTCGAAGAGTTTCTCGGTGGTAGGCAACAACATCAGCCGCCGGCATAAGTTACCACGCACCAGACAAAGTCTTGCCGCCAAGCGATTCGTCGTGTTCCGGCATGATGTCTGGTGAAGCCGTACGGAGAACGGGTCTGAGCAGTTGTGTTGCGATGTGTGCCGGGTACGATGTGCCTAATGTTGTTGTGTCGGGAGTTTGGTCGTGAAGGCTCTCCAGATCATCCTCTGGCGCAGCATCGTTGGTCGTGTTGTTGGGTTAAACATTGCATCACCTCGCTCAACTGCCGTCTTCCTTCCTATTCACTCAGTTTTTTGAGTGAATAGGCTTAATAAGCTAGTGTGCTTTACCATCAACGATTGCATCACTGCTTACTATCAGGCGGATTGCAGTCAAGCACTAGTTTATAACTATTAAAAAAAAAAAAAAAAATGTTTTATTGTGCTGTACTGCCATACTTGTGTTATGTGTGACATGTTAGTGCAGTCTGTGACATACTGAGTAGTTTTTGGGTTCGAGTTTGTTAAATATTTGTTTAGGCATGAAGGCAAATTCCCGTAATTAACTAAGTATAACCAAAATTTAGTCACAATCTCATCTTAACGATAATCACTGTCAAAAACTTGGCAATAATGTAGGGTAATCAGGTGTATATTGAAACTGAAATCTGACTTTGAACTTTCTTAAATTTACGATATAAATTGCCTTTTAGGGCAATTAGTTTAACATCACCAACCTTTCGAATTTTTGAAAGCCGTCCCTTTATCTTGAGACCTTCCATTACAAAACATTAAAACTATGCCAATCGTATGTCTTCAAAAAACGATCTCAACAGGAAGGGTACTAGTTGAGTTGTCAACACAAAAAAGGTCAGGGTTGCACATCATTCATGTTGCCCCATAGACTCGATTACAAGCCATCAATCTCAAGTGACGAAGGGTAGGGGACGTCGGTTTAGGATATGTCGTTACCATGATTTGTTCAAAGAAAAATGTGGAGCAAATGATGTTTGACAAGTTCAGAGATCAAGGGATTGGTGAGATGGAGCTGATGTTGAAAACAAACATGTAAGTCAACCAAGCATGAATAAGTCTAGTCCTAACTCTCTCCTTCCCCTTAGTGTTCCGTGTGTATAAGATCGCTCTTAGCGATAAGACCGTCCATTATGTCACCCTTCGTAAAACTTTTATACTTATGTACTGTAATTTCTATGGTGTAGAATTGTAGATAATAAAGAGTATACTATTATTTTCTATTCTATTACTTCAGGCTCACAATAAAGGTGTCTTTTTTTTAGGATAAAAATTAGGATGGGATTATTTTATTATTTATGTACACAAAAAATACATAAAGATAAGACAAAATTAAAACCTGAATACAGAGATGCTGCTTATTTCTTAAGAAATTTCTTCCAATAGACCGTTTATCTTGGATTACTCACCAGCAACTTGCTTATGCTTGCTTAGTTTATGCCAAAGTATATGCCTGACGGAATTTTTAAAAATGACCATATTGGGCTCGGTATCTCATTACTGGCAGTACTCGTCTCTCGAATAGGTCTGATATCCTTCTGATTAGGCTCCTGACTACCCATACCGACTCTCAAAGATCTACCAATGACAGCTGGGACCTATAACTTAACGTGATTTCGGAGACACCTATTAGACCAAGCGCGGCAATAGACGCTTATCCTGGTCGATTGACCTCTGTAACTAGTCATTATTTAGCCATGGCCTGAGTTTTTTTGAAATGACATCGTTCATTACGCAATTAGGATCACTAATCACTTTTACACGTCTTATTTTTTTAAACTAGATGGAGCCAGACTTTCCTGACTACCTCTGAGAAGAAAAGCCGAAACAAACTCAGGGATCTTTTTTCAAGACCAGACATTAAAAATGAAAATGTTTACAATAATTTACGTGATTTAAAAAAAAAACAGTGATTAAAATGTCATAATTGTAGCATAATTACCTACGCATATTGCGTAGCGGTAGCGAACGCGGCCGTTGCACAAGAAGGCGCGGGTTCGATCCCCGCACAGTGCAAATATTTCTATGTATGAATGTGAATATTTGCACTGGTCTGGTCGTGCCTCGGAAAGCACGTTAAGCCGTTGGTCCTGGTTGCCATACGAACATCTAGTGGCAGTCGTTACGGGTTGTTGGAGTCCTCAAAAGTCTAACAATTGGTCTAACTGCAATGCTTAGATATCGCCTTCGGGTTGTGGAGGTCAGACGGCAGTTGCTTCACGGAAAATATCGAAGTTTAGCCAAAATCAGCAGTTAGACTGGTAAAGCGGACCCCAGACTCCGAAGCTGAAAAAGCTGCGGATGGGACTGGGATTAACGCTGAGATGATGATGATGATTGCATAATGGCATTGCTAGCAGAGCGAGCAGCTTAATCCCAAACTTTATTATTTGCAAAGTTTGGTCTTAATATAGTTTTTGAATGGTTTGATGGGTAAGTTTCGAATGTCCATTTTAAATCTAACTGGGAGTTTCAGAAATCAGCGCGACACCGGCACCGATAAATGAATCATAAATTTTTAGTTACAGGCCGCGACGTCCATTTAAGCTTGGCAGCGACAAAATAATATACAGTGGTTTCCAAGCTAAAAATGCCAGTGTTAATGACAATACAGTATTCAATAACCCAACATATAATACAAAACATACCCTTGTCAAAATGGCGTTAACAGCAAATAAATCCATCTCGCCTTACTAGTTTAACAAGTGGAGAGTGTAGTCATTTGTCAATATGTTTGTTGAAGCCTTATTGGATTGGAGCCAAGGCCCCGAGGGAGCCCTTGAGTTAGGTAGTCAGGCTTTCTAGTCCAATCCTTAGAGATGGAAGTTGTTACGCAAATAATTGGGTAGGCTGATCATTTTGTATTTCAATCATTGTTTTTAAAATACAAGATTTTGTTATATAAAATTATGGCATTGGACTGGAAACTGACCCAAACATAGTTGGGAGCAGGCTAAGCGCACTAGTTTACGCTTTACCACCATCGATTGCGTCACTACTTACCATCAGGCGGGATTGCGGTTAAGCGCTACTTTATAATTTATTTAAAAAAAATGCTAAATATGTATTTCCACATAACGTTTTTAATCAGTATTCGTCCATATTTCTTTTTAAATTTGACATATTATTTTAAATTTAAAAAGAAATATGGACGAATACTGATTAAAAACGTTATGTGGAAATACATATTTAGAGTTTTTTTTAAATAAATTATAAAGTAGCGCTTAACCGCAATCCCGCCTGATGGTAAGTAAAGACGCAATCGATGGTGGTAAAGCGTAAACTAGTGCGCTTTACCATCATAGATTGCGTTATTAAGAGCCTATTCACTCTAGTCTTAAAGACACTCACGAACTCGAGGCTGGTAGAAATTATTAAGTACTAGCGGCCGCCAGCGACTTCGTTCGCGTGAAGTTAGTTATGCTCCGCTCCAATTGGCCGCAGCGTGGTGTTATATATATAAAATAAGCGCCTGTTAAAATAATGGAAGCAATACGTACGTCTGCGTTAGCTCCCGTTTTCGCAAACATTTTTGTTACTGTTCTGGTCCTATTGGTCATAGCGGGATGTTATATAGCCTAAAGCCTTCCTGGATTAATGGGCTATCCAACGAAAAAAGAATTTTTCAAATCGGACCAGTAGTTCCTGAGATTAGCGCGCACAAACAAACAAACAAACAAACGAACTCTTCAGCTTTATATATTAGTATAGAATATTAAATCTTCCGTTCTAAATCATCTTCATCCGTTTTAAAAACTTTCACAGTCCAGTCCAATCTCGATCTGTCAAAAATGTTTACAATTTCCCTCCATACATTTTTGTCATTGTTCGCTGCCGAGATGGGATTACGGCAAGATTTTAAACGGTTCAAATTACGAGAGTTGGTCTTCAAGATATGATAATAAAGAAATGGGGTCAAAATGTACAATTTACCAAGCATATTTTTTATGAGAAATTATCTTTTTTTTTCCAGTGAATATCTCTACCAGACCGTCCTGTGTCTGGGGGTCGACGGAGGGTGTGCCAGGCTCTCACCGGCTAAAACCACTGGAGTGTTCCTCTTCTTGCCTATGGACGGGAGTGTGACTCCTAGTTTACCATTCACCGCATCCAACGAGAAATTACTTAACTTAACGTACCTATCCTAAGATTTCTTCTGTCTGTTATAAGCTATCCACTAAGTACAATAAGGTAATTTTAAAGGATAATTATATTGTGCTTTTTATAGCCTACTAGCTTTCCGCCCGCGGCTTCGCCCACGTGGAGTTCGGTTATATCACGCGTTTTTAGATTTCCCTCTGGAACATCAAATTTTTCCGGGATAAGAGGTAGTCTATGTTCTTTCTCAGGGTCTAAAGATTGTCTGTGCCAAATTTCATCAAAATCGGTTGAGAGGTTTAAGCGGGAAAGCGTAACAGACAGACAGACAGACGGACAGACAGAGTTACTTTCGCATTTATAATATTAGTATGTATCTGATGTCTTACAGCTAGGCTAGAAAAGAATCTAAAGATTAGTATGTATTAAAATATAGAAGAAGATAAATATCTCCTTATCCTTTTTCCATCAAAACTTCCCTATCTCGTGCTATCTCTGGGCATGTTGACCCTGCAAACGATACCAAATCCTATCCATACTAATCAATATTTTAATGTCAACAAAAGTATCCCAAACTAACCCTTCCTAAAACAATTTTCAAATGTACAGTCTACATATTATCCTAAACTGACCTACCTCATAAGGCGATTCTACAAAATTGATCTCATAGCGATATGAAGGTATAAAACCCAACCGGTGATACTTTTATAAATATATAACGAGGATACTAAAGCCCTCGTAAAGAGAAACGGTTTTATTTGCGAGCATTTACTAAAGCTTTTGGGTAAAGATAAAGCAATAATATTTAGATTTGGACACCTAACTGAACCAAGTTTGTGGTTCTGGTTCCCTTGCTTACCAAGAACTAAATTTAAGTTCAATGCATCGTTTTCTCTCTATTTTATTAAGAAAAGGACAGTAAATAAATATACTAATAATTACTAATAATCACTAATAATCCATATTATCCATACTTAATATTATAAATGCGAAAGTAACTCTGTCTGTCTGTCTGTCTGTCTGTTACGCTTTCCCGCTTAAACCTCTCAACCGATTTTTATGAAATTTGGCACAGACAATCTTTAGACCCCGAGAAAGAACATAGGCTACCTTTTATCCCAGAAAAATTTCATGTTCCCGAGGGAAACCTAAAAAGCGCGATATAACCGAACTCCACGCGGGCGAAGCCGCGGGCGGAAAGCTAGTAATCCATATTATCCATATTGTCGGTCTGTCTGTCTGTCTGTCTGTTACGCTTTCCCGCTTAAACCTCTCAATCGATTTTGATGAAATTTGGCACAGATAATCTTTAGACCCCGAGAAAGAACATAGGCTACCTTTTATCCCGGAAAAATTTGATGTTCCCGAGGGAAATCTAAAAAGCGCGATATAACCGAACTCCACGCGGGCGGAGCCGCGGGCGGAAAGCTAGTTATTATATAATTTAGGTTAGGTGCTAATATTCACATATTAGCACCTAACGTAAATTGACGTATTTTTAGTTGTTGTGTTTGGTCGTGGAGGGTCTCCAGATCATCCTCTGGCGCAGCATCGTTGGTCGTGTTGTTGGGTTAAACATTGCATCACCTCGCTCAACTGCCGTCTTCCTTTCTATTCACTCAGTTTTTTTGAGTTAATAGGCTTAATTAGCTAGTGCGTTTTACCATCAACGATTGCATCACTGCTTACCATCAGGCGGGATTGCAGTCAAGCACTAGTTTATAACTAATAAAAAAAAAATGATCTTATAACAAAAGGTTTTCACATGAGAAGGTGAGCTGCCCGGCTCCCATGTATTATGGGAAAAGCCGGGAAGCTTTACAAGGACAAACGCTCACCTTAATGGTGACCTTGACGTTGATGGGAAAATTAAGCCATGCAATTCCTGCGCAAATTCTCCAAAATGCATCCTATAGAACACCAAACGGCTGGCTACTGATGCCCACCACGAAAGGAACAATACTATGTATGCACGCTTCCATCAAAGCATGTATTCACGCGTTGGTTCATAAATTAATGAAGCAATGAGCGTATACATATTTATGATGTGAACCGGTGGCTACAATTTTATGCTCTTCAAGTTGAGCACTTCGTCATAAAGTCGAAGATGTTTACATATTTTTGGAGCCTTGGCAATATATACATATTTTTGCTTCTGACTGTACGACGAGCATTCACCCTTAGGTTGTTGACACCACTGCGATCCGAACGAAGCTTTTCGCCTTGCCTATTACACCGTGTACATCGAGGTACTGGAACAATTTGCCAGCTGCGGAGTTTCCATCTGACTACAATTTAAGTGTCTTCAAGGCTAGAGTGAGTAGGGTCTTAATAAACTAGCGCGCTTTACCATCAACGATTGCATCACTGCTCACCATCAGGCGGGATTGCAATTAAGCAGTAGTTTATAATTATGTAAAAAAAAACTTTATTCAAATGTAGAAGCCCAAACTCACAGTAATCGGTCGACCATTGATATTCCAACATACTCCGTAACTAGGGTAACGGGTAAACCTACTCTGTCCCTAAAGATTGGGTTCCAAATATAGCGAGATAATTCTGACTGCACGGTTAGCACAGTGGTTAAGCTATTAACTTCTCTCAGCGTTAATCTCAGTCGCATCCGAAGGTTTTTCAGCTTTGGACTCTGGGGTCCGCTTTATCAGTCTAACTGCTGATTTTGGCTAAACTTTGATATTTTCCATGAAGTGACTGCCGTCTGAACTCCACAACACGAAGGCTGTATCGAAGCATTGCAATTAAACCAATTATTGGACTTTTGAGGGCTCTAACAACCCGTAACGCCATTAGATATTCTCATGGCAACCGGGAACAAAGGCTTAGGGTGCTTTCCGAGGCACGACCAGACCAGTACAAAAGCAGTCCAATCGTTCTAACCTACAACCTTGCAAATAGTAGACGAACATAAATTACTAGAAAAGTGCTACAAAACGCATCAATCGTTTCGCTACCTCGTCATTCAACTCATACTGCGTAACTTCTAAGGCAAACAACGTCCTTTGAAAACAAGTTAATTACAGTTTCCATAGAAATTACGGGACGTAATTAGTCATGAAGTTACTCGAAAACTTTGTTCGTATCAGTCAGAATATATACGTGTGAAGATCCCTATTGTTTGGCAATGTCAGAGAGTTCGAAGAGCTCATCACCTTTTTTTTCGTTCTGGATGGGAAATCCTCGCTCAACTACTGTCATCCTTCCTATTCCTAAGTTTTTTAAGTGAATAGGCTTAATAAACTAGTGCGCTTTACCATCAACGATTGCATCACTGCTTACCATCAGGCGGGATTGCTGTCAAGCACTAGTTTATAATTACAAAAAAAAGACCTTTCCAGCTCTGGGCGGAGCGGAAGGGCGCATCAGACTTTTACTGACTAAAACCAGATTTCCTTCCAGTATTTCTTCATTTGCCTGTGCTCCTATTTGGCCACTGTTTCCTTTTTAACTAACCCGCAACCCTGATCTAGGAGGCATCGGATTTCGTGGACTCCGGCACGATGTGCTGACATCTCTTTGAGGCACGCGTGAAATACAACGCGCCATCGACTCGGGCCTGATCCTTACCGGGCGGCAAGCCCTGGCGCTGGGATTCAGACTCCCTCACGTGCTTCGCCTCTTCCTTTGCCAGCATCACTGCTTCGCAGAAGGAGGTAATGGTAATCCATTACCTCCTTCTGCGAAGCAGTGAGCCATGAACTCTCACTCTGGACCATGGCCTGGACCAGGGCCGGACGCGAGAGATCGCCGTCGATCGCCGCCACGAGGACACGGCGGGAATACCTACACCGTATGCTCCGTCGTTTCCTCTGTCAACATTGTATACTGTACCAACATAAATAAACGTGTAAGCTGCTATTATACAAACTCGAAGAACTGCACAAGTCTTCTAAAAAGGTGTGCTTATTTTTAACACGTTTATTCGCATGAACTCGGGGAGCCAAAAAGCTTTTAACAAAAGCATATATTTTATACTCGTGATTATAATTCCATCATTTTTTCCTGAAATCATTATCATCATCAATCTTTTATAGTCCTACTGCTGGGCACAAGTCGCCTCCCATACAGAGAAGGATAGAGCGTAATCACCAGGCTTGCTCAATTCGCGTTGGCGATTTCAGACTTAAAGTCCAGGTTTCTTAAAGATGTTTCCCTCCACCTTCAGTCATTGGTGTCTAAGATATACAAAGAAAGTACATATAACTTCAGATAAGTTCCATTGGTACTTGCCTGACCTGGAATAAACAAATCAAATGATATAATAGGCGTATTTGGAGTAAAATATATATATATATATATAAAAAAAAATAGTAAGAGCTGAATAGGTCAATGAAACGAAAAATGCAAGAAAAATATTTGTGTAAGAGCTCTTGCACGTTTAGACTGTGGGGTCATCGATATATACAAAATCCCCACATGGATCGTCGGGCAGTAACCCACCAGATATAACACCCGTCTAGTTTGAGGATTAACCTTTATCAGAGAGGATATTTGAAAATATATAAAATTATAATATCGGTAAAAAATTAAAAATACCTCAATGGATGCTAAGGATAGGTGATATTTTGTTCTGAAACAAAAAATAGCAGATTTAAGTCACCAAAACTTAAAAGAAAGTTTGCAAAACTTTCGGTATTTTAAAAACTCTTATGGACTTACAAATATTAATATTGTTATATATGTATACTGGCTGCGCCCCACAGTTTCACCCGCGTAAGTAGCAGTAATATAAAAAATACGCAAATACGAAATTTCATTAAAATCGATTCAGCCGTTTTAGAGGAGTTCGAGGACAAACATTGTGACAGGAGAATTTTATAAAGGGTCTCTCAGTAAGAGCACACTCCACTTTTCTTATTAAAAAAAAAAATAAGTATTTTATGACAGAGTTGTGATATTTTTATTGTTTTGTAAATAAGACATATTCCGATTTAGTATGGAATAAAATATTAGGCAAATGACCCCCGAAGACCATCTGAAGGCTCTTTTCATAAATTTTTCCGGGACTTTTGTACACAAATGTGGCTGTATCTCACCAATGACGCGTTGGATTTCCGATTTGAGCTCAAGAATTGTTTCAGGTCCATTTGCATAAACCCGAGATTTCACAAAATCCCAAAGAAAAAAATGTCATGGTGTTAAATTGCAGAATCCTGGTGGCCAGTTGACATCAGAATTTCGTGCGATAATAATCTATACTAATATTATAAATGGGAAAGTATCTCTGTCTGTCTGTCTGTCCGTCTGTCTATCTGTCCAGCTTTCACGCCAAAACTAATGAACCGATTGTAATGAAATTTGGTACACAGATAGTCTAGAATCTGAGAAAGGACATAGGCTATATAAAATCCCATTACGACCAATAGGAGCAGAACAGTAACAAAAAATGTTGTGAAAACGGGAGCAAACGCGGACGTGCATTTTGCTCCCATTATTTTAACAGGCGCTTATTTTATATCAACTGAGTTCTTTCGGTTCGACGCTTACGCGGGTGAAACCGCGGGGCATAGCTAGTTAATAATAATAATGATAACCGCGAAAATGTAGAGGTCGTGGCTTTTTAAACGTCAAGACTCTCCACAATCGCTAGATATGTAGTCTCAGGGACTATTTCCTAGAAACCGACGTGGGGATGCATCGAGATGTGGTCGCGGCTGACAAGGGCCTCACTCCGCTCGCCTTGGCTAAAGAGAACTGGCGTAAACCAGTAGTGCTTGACACAAATGATCGCATGGAGGTATGGAAGAGCAAAGAGCTTCACGGACGCTTTTTCCGAGCCCTACACGGGCCCGATGATTACGAGATTTTCAAGCGTCCGTAGCCTGGCTACGTTTCGGTGACCTCTTTGGGGAAACCGAAGGTTTTATCTTTGCAATAATGGACGAAGTTATGATGACGAACAATTACCGGAGATTCATTGTGAAAGACGGCACAGTTGACATCTGTCGGGCATGTCACCGGCCGGGAGAATCAATTAGACACATCATTCCCGGGTCTTCTCGTCTAGCTAACGGAGAGTACTTGCATAAACACAATCTTGTAGCCAGGATAATTCACCAGCAACTTGCTCTTAAATACAAACTTGTGGAATCGGAGGTGCCGTACTACAGGTATATGCCCGACCCAGTTCTCGAAAATGGCCATATCACATTGTACTGGGATCGATCCATCATCACTGACAGGACTATTATTGCCAATAAGCCTGATATAGTGCTGGTGGATCGATCAGAGCGGCGTGCAATAATTGTTGACATAACCATCCCACATGATGAGAACCTCGTGAAAGCTGAGAAAGATAAACAAACCAAGTATCTTGATTTGGCTCACGAGGTTGTCGACATGTGGGAAGTGGATTCAGCAATCATTGTACCGATAGTCGTGACAGCCAATGGCTTAATAGCCAAGAGTCTCGACCAACACCTCAGGAGGCTCTCGTTAGGCAGCTGGATCAAGGGCTTGATTCAGAAAGCGGTACTGCTGGACACGGCTCGCATCGTTAGGAAGTTCCTCTCTCTGGAGCCCTGACCGCCGGTAGCTTGGACCCTGTTCCCGATACCGGTGGGCTACTATTTTTGTATATTTTAAATGTTTTTGTATGTATTCACCTATATAAATATTTGAAAACGTAGTATAATATGTAGATATATATAGAATAATCTTTATTATTCTATAAAGAATCGACTTATTACATAATTATTATCATTATCCTTTGATAATGATAGTGAGAGCGACTTTCCACCCTTACGTTTTTGACACCACTGCGATCCGGACAAAGCGTTTCGCTTCCTCTTTTATACCGCGTACATCGAGGGACTGGAACGATTAGCCAGCGACGGTGTTTCCGTCAAATTACAATTTGAGTGTCGTCAAGGCTAGAGTGAATAGGCTCCTAATAAACTAGCGCGCTTTACCATCAACGATCACATCATTACTTACCATCAGGCGGGATTGCGGTCAAGCGCTAGTTTATAACTTATAAAAAAAAAAATGATTTTTCACAATTATAACGCGTTGTTCATTCATTAAGCGCTCCACTTTTAATAAATGGAATAAACAGAGATGACAGCTGTTAAATTTTAGAGTTAGCACTTCCATGAAAAAATAATAATCTAATTTTAAAAAGTGCGCTCTTATTGAGATACCCTTTATAATAGACATAGTCCACATCTCTACCTATTTCTTTGGGAAACACAGGCCTGATGTTATGAGTATGTTTATATCGTAACACCCGTAAATGGTTTTAATATCCATTTTAAACATGGAAAACAATCATGGAAGTTATAATTGTTGCTTGGTTTTATAATTACGAAAACGATATGGCACGGATCATGTTCATACTGTTTTTGTATTTTAAATACAAGCTTTATAAAACACATCAATCAAATGTGTTTATCGGAGTAAAATACCTACTACTTATTTTACTTTATTTTATTTCTTGCTGTTAAAATGCCACTGCTGCATGCATCATGTAGGGGTCTCTTCGTTCGTTTTGAAATAATCAATTAAACTAATTCCATTGATAAAAAGTCTATTTTTTTCACACACCACCGGATCTGGTAGGGACTGCTGGGCCGTATGAGCCGTATCTCAGTTCTCATTATTTTATCATCTTTTATCTCATTGGTTCTAGTCATTTTTCACTAAGTAGGAATTAAAAGAAAAGAATGAAGAAAGGAAAGAGAAAAGGAAGGAAGGAATTCTATTTTTGGATTATGTTTTATAAACTGCGTGCCTATTTCCAGGCAGATTATACGTCCATGGCTCGCTGTCTATTCTAGGTAGAATATATTCTTCATTATACTTTGCAACGAATATAGGTTATATATTGATTTACACCTGTAAATCAATATAACCTATATTCGTAGCAAAGTAAATTGTTTGATTTGGTTTATTGCAACAGATTTATGAAAGATGGTCTTAGGGGAAGCATAATCCACCTAACACGTAACCACCGCTGGAATTATGGGGCTCTAGTCTATTAAAATAGTGTCAGAATAGTGGATCAGTGATCATAATGATCAGTTTTGACAAGTTTCGTAAACTACTAACAAAATGACGTCTCGTCAAATCGTCAAATGACGTGTCGTCAAGTCGTGAAATGGTGTCGTGACGTGTCGTCGTGTCGTCGTCGTCGTCGTCGTGTCGTCGTGTCGTCGTGACGTGAGTGACGTGTGATTTTCCAGTGGTCAACCACCGACATTTCACTCCATATTAGAAAGAAAGAAAGAAAGAAAGAAAGAAAATACATTTATTCAGCACAGACTTAAAGACACACAATGCATCTAGCATTTCTAAATATACATCAGGTAGCAACAAAATAAAATAAAAAACCAAATAAAAAGTAGAATAAAAACCAAACAAAAAGTAAAAAATCCCTGTTTAAAAATAGCAGTGAAGTGTGCCTCGTAGCTGCACCAAAAAGGTCCAATTCAGCAAATATGCCAGGCAACTAGTGTCTGACGCTGGTTTTCAACTGAACCTGATGTGAGTAGAGGTGACGGATGTAAATCAGTTTTATACAACATAACGCGTATATGCATACTTAAATAAAAATAAATACGTGTTAGATAAAACAAAAAACGAGTATGTGCAAAAATAGTGTGAGATTGACTAATAATAAATAAATTGCTAAAAAACTAATAATAAATAAACTAAGAAAAGAAATACTGACAAATATAATGAAAGACTTTTGCTTGTGTATACCTATCTAAATTCATTGAACTACCTAAAACTGTTTAAACTAGGATATGTATACATATAATTACTATCACAGATTAAAAATATATAAAATCCAATCATATAATATAAACGCAAATAAGTGAAAAAAAATGAAACTAAATGTTAAATAATCAAATTGAAAAAAAAAAATAAGAAAAAATGAAAATAATAATAATAGTAACAACAAATTGAATGGAAAAATCAAATAAACAAAAAAAAAGTCAAATAAAATCCAATGCAACACTGACACATAGGTACTGACAGGATAAGTAGGTACTTAAATTATATGATTGAGACATTCAGTGCAACCATGTCTAACTTCCTTTGAGCTTCTGTGAGGTACTGCCGTAAACGTTGTCTAAAGACGACTATGCTGTTAATTGCTCTAATTGGTGGTGGAAGGTTATTCCAAATTTTGGAAGCTGCGTAACGGAAGCTACCTCTTCAAGCGGCTGAACCATGCCACTGGGTCGAGAGTTGTTACGAGCATTGCCTTCTTTCACAATCTCGTCTACTGGTCACTTTTTTTTTTTTTTTTTTTTTTTTTTTTTTTTTGACGCTGTGGGAATGCATTTACGCACCTTACCCCGAAGGGCGTGTATGGGACAGGCCCAGCCGAAGCCGGGATTACCCACTAAACCCACAGCGGCACTCCGGCATCGCCATAGTGGCGGGGGAGTGGGAAACTAGCGCAGCCTGAGCTACCTCTTCCCCGCCGGCGAAACCCGCCTGATAAGGCGGGCCCTCAATTGCCCCTCCTAGGGAGGGTGGCCGTGGCTCCCGCATAGTGAGCGATGTAAGGCGGGCGTCGGCCTCACGCCCGCCGCTCACCTCAGGGAGGGAGAAAGCGGGCGAAATCCCGCCTTCTCCTTCCCCTACGCCGCCTGCGGAGCGCCGGAGCGAGGGGATCCTCCTCCCGCTCGCGCCCCGCTGCCTCCTTCTGCGACATCACGACCTCGCAGAAGGAGGCCATCACCACAAGCTTCTCGCTCCCCACCATCTCTCTGACGATGGCGGGCAGCGAAGGTCCCCAACCGCCGTGACAAGATCGCGGCGCGGCACTGCGGCACCATGACGGGCACACCGCGAAGGGTGTGTTCCGCCGTGTCCTCCCGCCGCGCCACAACCGTGGCACACAACGGTGTCTCCTCTCATCCTATCCGGTGCAGGTACCTGCCGAAGCAGCCGTGACCGGAGAGTACCTGCAGCAGACGGAAGGAGAGGAACCCGTGACGCCTGTCGCGATGACGTCGAGGGTACGGCGGCCGAAGACGGCGGAGGCGAGGACCGGCATCCAATGCTGGACAAGAGCGACCCTCGGCTCCCGCCGGTCGGCCTCCCTCACCTCTGGGGCCGGACGCTCGCCCAGCGCCCAGCGCCCCGCCGTCCACTCGTACACTCTGGCGAGCACCCACGCCTCGAGCTCCCAAGGCAGGGT